>JANIJG010004138.1:0-15222 GCA_024611175.1 Megaceryle torquata | reverse complement strand
CCAAACTGCCTTTCCAACTTTTCAGCCCCCCTTTCCCCAAGGCCTTTTTTTTAACCCCTTTAAGTTGTCTTGTGGAGGATTCCCCCCCCCCCCCCAATTTCTTTCCTGGGTGCCATTCCCTTCATTCTCCATTCATACATTTCTCTGTCTCTGGGGTTTGTAAGCCTTGTATCATTAACTTCAAGGTCAGTAGAAGTCAGCCAGCAATAGCTGATCCTCTTCTCTGAGGACGCAGGTTGACAACTCCTAGAGCTGTGTTTGTTCAGTAGCTGCAGCAGCTGTTTCTTAATTGTCAGGTTGTGCTGATCCCAGAACTTACTGATTCTTTTTCCTACCCTTCCTTTGGCCTTGCCTAAAGTTCCCACTGGTTTCTGTCTTCTTTCTTCCTCAGAGAAGAAGCGCTACCGGGAGTCCTATATCAGTGACACGCTAGAGATGGACCTGGACCCGTGCGATAAGAACTCGCGCGGGAGCAGCGAGGGCAGCCAGAGGGACAACCGTCTCTCACGCCAGTCCACAGGGAGCCACGGCAGCTCCCACACATCAGGCATCGAAGCTGACTCCAGGCACCGAGTGTCAGTGGAAATGTCAGTGGATGAGCCCTTCAGCATTGACCGGGTGCACAGGAAGGAGAAATCCTGCAGCTCGACCGTCAGCTATGGTAGCTCTGGCATTGACAGTGGCAGCAAAGGGCGGGCTGAAGACGACTCTCAGGATGATGGTAAAGAATGCAGGGACACTTCTCAGCCCGCTTTTGCCACCTCCTGCAGGAGAATGGGGAGCGAGAGAATGTAAAGCAGCTTGGAGCAGAAGCATAATGTTAACCCTTCTTCTGCTGCTCTCTTCCTCCTAGAGCTTGAGTTGGCAGTAGATGAGCCAGAGGAGGTGCCTGTAGATGAGCCTTTAGAGAGAGACCAGATAGAGGCTACCGTGGGAGAATCTGTTGAATCTCTTCCTCTAGATGCTGCTAGCTGCCAAGGTGAGACGGCTTTCTGCTACTGCTCAGTGCTTTTCTTTAGGCTCTAGCAACAGTCATAATCTGAGGGATCTAATAAAGTTGTATCTTCTTCCACACAACTGCAAATGCCCTGCTGCAACAGGAGTTGAAGTCAGCTCATCTAGAGGTTAAAGGCCAGCACCCTATATTGTACAGTGCTGCTTTCCTCTGTGTTCCTTAAGGTCTCCCTTCTCCAAATTTGCCAAAGTCAATAACAAAGATATCTGAGGTAAACCTTTTGTAGTGAAGGAATTTGCTTTAAAATCTTGTACGCCACAAAACACCAAGAGGTTCAACCACAGATTAATGGGCTAGTCATGGGAATTAATAGGTAAAGTTTTGTGGCTTGTGATACAGGGAATGCTAGACAATGAGGTCATGCAGGAGCTGTCTGGCCTCAAGACATACAGCCTTTATAGCCAAGCAAGATGGGTGAATATGCAACAAGTTGGTGAGAAGCTGTTTTCTTGAGAGTCTTATAAACATTGATTCTTAGGAGGAAAAAGGGAGTACTTGTGAGCAAAACTCCAAGAGCACTGAGAGTGCTTACTGATGTATATTTATAGGATAGCACTGCTTGAATGTGGCCTGTGAGAACAACCCCCCTATTCCACAGCCCACAAAACCTCAAACCTGCAATGCTTTTTCACTTCCTCCTTCTCTTTTGCAGCTATAAATCAGGAATCGCTGTCTGTGGTGCAAGTCACGCTAATAAAAATGAGAGGCCAAAGTGTGGACTCCCTTCACCAGGTAAGGGGAGGTGCTTGGCAGGAGGGTCTGTGCGTGGGCATTGAACCATGGTCTAGTGTAATGTAGACAACTGTAAATCAAGTGAACTGGATTTGACTCACTTTTAAATAGTGTAACCAAAACCATCTGTTGGCCTGCTACTGGTATCAGGAGTAGGATGAGAACAGCATTTGGGTCCAGAATAATATGAAGATGTTTGGAGCGACTAGCAGGGAAATTTTGCAAGCCAGCTATCATCTGACTTAGGCTTCCAGATGGGAGATGGAAAAGAAACCACTTCTAAGTTTTCACTGCAATCCATGCAGTTTGTGTGTGAGTTGCAAACTTTATCATCTTCCCGCTCCTGAAGCCAGAATGAGCTCCCATCAGACCAAAAACAAATGCTCAAGCTCTAAGTACTATTATTTGTGTGATTTATACTATGTGTGATGAAGTCTTTGTTATCAACACTTTCTTTTCATCAAACCCTCGAGAAAAGGCAACTATATGTGGTAAAATGTCATATCATAAGTTGTGCTTGAAAAAAGCTTATTAATGTGTCTTTTTAAGACCAAACAATATTTCTTTTCAAAGTACAGCTGTACCCACGGGGGTACAAATGTTATGTGGCTTGGTTTGGGTTCTGTTTATTTTGGTTTGGGGTTTTTTGTGGGGTTTTTTGTTTGTTTGTTTTTAAACAAACCACAAACCAAATAAACAAGCCTCTACTATTTCTTCTCTCTCTAAATCCAAATTAGCCTTATCTGGTAAAAGAATTTCAAAAATCTGTTCATCATTTTCCCTTTTACTCCCTGAACTTTTCTGAACAAGGACTTCAATCTGTTTTTAGGAATTTCTTCCTCTTTTTAATGTTCTTCCTGGACCCAGAAAAAAAGTAATAAGAAATGTTCACTTATAGCACTTGATGGACTATTTTGTCAAAAAGAGTTTTAAATAAAATATTTGTTATTTTTTGTCAAAGCTGAAGATCATACCGTACAAATCACACTGAACTTATTCATGTATTTGAGTGGAATGACTTAGAAGTGCAAGGCAGAGAGTGGGCATCTTGCTTACAGCAATGTTTTTAACATTAATGCTTTTAACAACACGTACTATTACTTGATCAGGAGGCATCTGTTTTATAAGAATGTTTCTGATCAACACAAGACTGTCAAAGCAATTGCAAAGACCTGCCTGCCACTTCAATGCATCAAATATTTGATGCATCTTTTAAAAAAAACCCACTTTACAAGACTATGTAACTGAACACTGCAAGTCTGGGTTTCCTTAGCATTGACTGTACCATACGTCGTGTGCCTGTTTCTGGGAGTGCAGCTGAGACAGAGCAGGGTTTCATCAGAGTAGTTTTTAATTCCTATCCCATGGAGGTGAGAGAAGTGATACTGGGGGGAAGCTTTCTGTGTTTCAATCTTAGTTCAAAAGTGATATTCCTGAAATCAGCCTTAGTATTAGCATTTAAAAGCTGATTATTAGGAGACAGAGCAAGAAAAAACAGGTGGGGAAGTTGGAAATGTCTCACATAGTCAGCAATTCTTCCACAGAGGCCAAGTCACCACAGCTTGTATACCAAGGCACTGCCTCTGGGAATTATTGCTGATTTGTCACTACTGTTTTCTTCACTGCTGAAAATGTTATGTGGATGAGACTGTATGTTGCACTTAGTGAATTTTGGACACTGTAGCCCATAAGTTTGCACGGTTGGCTTCTGAACCTTCTTTTCACTAGACTTACACTAACTCTCACTGTATTCAAGCAGTTGGGGTAATTTTTTTTAGATGCACTTTATCCATTTGAGGATGACTGCATGGATCTGCCAAAAAGCTTCAGGTTATTCAGATGTCAGTACCCATCCAGTGTTTTGTCTATTGTACTGGACACTGAGGACTGTGCAGATTGATCAGGTTCTGGCTTGATACCGTAGGGCAGCTTAGGGAAGTTGTATTTTCTTTATGATTCACAGCTTCTTCATTAAGCTGATGTCTTCAGAAGGCTGGTGGGGCTGTTTTGAAGGAGTAGAAGAACAATTTTTGAAAACTTGTAGTATGCATAGCCAGCATCCTTAGGCTCTGTCTTTGCTGATCATTTTTATTCCCATGTGTCTTACTGAACTGGCAGGTCAGATTGCCCAAAAGCAGGAGCTGCACAGACCAGCACAGCCAGAGTTTGGATGACATCCGCCTTTACAAGCACCGGCATCCACCGCTAAGTGCCACGTTGTCTTCAGACACATCCCACAGCTACACGTTTGGCTGCAGTCTGGAGGATAAGCTGTCCATCTATGGCTGCGTTTATTCCACAGCGGACTGCAAAACCAAGTCTGCCCTGTATGGGAAGAGATCCATGAACTGTCTCTCCTTGGATCTTCTGGGAGAGGACCAGCTCCCGGAGGAGTTTGTGGTGTAATAAGATTGGAGCTCTTCCATACCAGGAAACAAATAATGGAAATATATACCTCATTAACACATGTGATGTCACTCTGGTTCTTGCAGGAGATGGTGAGCAGCTTTGTTATTCAACTCCATAATCAGTAAGCGGCATCGCTTCTGTAGACCTGACTACAAGGCAAATCAACTGGAGTGTAGCACTTCACATTGGAATTTGAAGCGTCTGAGCAGAAAATGGAAGTGGCCTGCACCATTAGCAGTGTCACAACTGATATAAAAACCAAAAACAGTGAACCAAAACTGATGGCTGAGCTAGTAAAGCAAACACTGTGTCTAAATGGATTTATCAGAAAGAAATTTAAAATCTGTCAGTTTATCTTCCTTTCTTTCTCTTGGGTCCATTTTTGTTAATGCTAGTGTATAGATGGCTTGGATGTCTTGAGTTTGTGCTGCTGCAACACTGCCAATGGCTGTCAGACCAGGAAATACTTTGAGCACGTTTGGAGGGCTGTGTATGGAAGTGTCTGGTCTATTCCTTTTGTAATGAATACAAGTTGCCTATTTACTGGAGCAAGACCTGCTGTGCCAGGAGTTTATTTCTTTTTTGGGTTTTTTTTTGGTTGGTTGGTTGTTTTTTCTGTGTTTTTGTTTTGTTTTGTTTTGTAATCGTTGTTTTGTTGTAAGCATCCATCCAAACACAATGTGTATTTGGGTTTTTTTGTTGGTTGGTTGTTTTTTTTGTTTATTTTCCTTTTAATGCAACAAATGGAACTCTCTCTCAGCTGTCTACTACTGCTGTGATGCAGATGAGTAAGTGTTTCTATCCTTGGGGAGATGGAGGAGAGGATAAAACAAATGACTTGGCTGCTTCTGAGAATACAGAAGACAAGGTAAAAGCATTAATTTCCTGGCTTTTGAAGACAGAAGTGTGACTGGAGAATTTGTCCAGGCATGATCACTCCTTACTTTGAATCATACTTTTATGTTGTTCTTTTCGTTGTTTTTAATATATCTGTTTCTTAGAAATTTGTCCTCTGCTTAGGAGGCAAGTACGGACTGGAGAAAGTCACTTTGGAAGGACAGAGTGACTGTGTCCAACTTAGTCATGGATAGGTCATGCAAACAGGAGTGTGTGGTACTGCAGGGCTGCTGATGGTGGAAGCGAGGGGTGTTTGTGTGCCAAACCAAGAGTACTTGTTTGGTGATTTTTGAGCGGTGGAGCTGGTTTTGCTGGCTCTGACTAGGAAAATAATGCTAATTATGCTATTGGATTCAAGCATTTGGTGTGAAAAACAACCTGCTACTTTGTTACATCCAAATTTATGTTTGATTTCCTTCATCTTCCCCGAGTACTTTCACCTCTTGTCAATTCCCAGCATTGGAGAAGCAGGAAGCTTGTATTTGCAGGCATGTGTAAACTGTGACCAGCTTTTGACAACCTTGCAAGTGGAAACTAATAATATTTTTTTTGCAAACTCCAGAGGCAGACTGATGCTCTTCTGCTGGTTGAGGAAGCGTGTGTTGTGCAGTGTTGATTGCTCAAAAACTGAAGATAGACAAATGCAGAAAAGGAAAGAAGGAAAGAAGCCAGACCACAACAAGGAGGGTTTGAGCTGTTGCTTTGACAGTGGCTTTGCAGGCTTAGTATTGTCTGGTAAATTGCATTCCTGTAAACTATTAGGATAGCAAATCCGTGAGGGCTCTTATTTCACTGTTCCTGTGCAAGTGAGTGTGGTGTAGAGTTGGAGCATGCAGGTGCATCTGCGTCTACTGATGTGGCATCAGTGGCTGTACAGCCTCTGAGATTAATCCAGCACCAAACCCATGCTGTTGGTTTGAGGAATGAATAATGGGCACAAGCTCACTGTAGCCATGGCTTAACTGATCGTACCCTCTTGGATCACATTGTTCTTCCTTTTTGTACTAAACAGCTGGGAGCCATGTGTTCACCATAGGCTCTTTCCTCTTCTTCCAAGCAAAGCCAAAAGGCCTTTACAGAGTACTTAAGGTATGTTTATTGCATCCAAAATGAACTCTCCTAGATAGATTTAGATGGGTAAAGGACATCTGGCTGCTCCTGAACAGTCCAGTGAGGCCTCCTGCTGTTGGTCGCTTCCTGCTACCTGGGGCCTGTTTGGCTCTCAGCCACAGGAGATGGGCACAGCCAAGATCCAGGATGCCAGCAGCTGTGCTGCAGAGAGCAGCCTTCTTCTTGCAGCCACCACAGAGCTGGGGGGATGGCTCTTATGGAAGCAATGCATCTCTGTCTGGGGAAAATGGGGTTTGGGGGGGACCTAGAGTGACAGCCCTGCTAAACTGGTTCTCTCCTACCTGTGCAGACACACAGTTATTTGTGGTTCTGGCAATGATTGTTAACAGGAAAAAACCCTCAGAATTAAGGGAGTATAGTTGCTTGGGAAAATGTCATAAAACGTGTGTGCTGTGTGCTCACATCTGTAGACACGTGTCTCAAAGACAATCATGTTCATGCCAGCTTCAGCCTAACTACCTTGCTGGAGCATTTATTGCAACCAAGCAGCTGGGTATTTTCTTTTTGCTGTTACCAGGCCTTCAGTGGATTTGGTGAAATGCTGTAATCCTGCTGTGGCTGGTTACAATACAGCAGTGCCTGAAACAGTATCATTGGCTCCTATCCACTGCCTTTTATGTACATGGGGGGGTTTCTTGTTTTTATTCATGGCTGCTGAGGAAGGCAAAACTCTCCATATCTGACTGTCTTCTCTCAGTAGTCTATGCAGCTCCCACCGGTACTGTGAGTTACATATGTGTATGAAGGGGAGATTAGACACTTTTTGTGTGTAAGACTGAGGATGAATTAAATCTTACAAGCACTGTGAATATCTATTATGCAAGTTTTTGTCTTCATATGGGAAAAAACAAACAAACAAACAAACTATTCCTAGTAATAGATTTTTTTGTTTGTCTGTCTTTTGGATTTAGAAGGTCTCTTACTTTAGGTTTTGGTTAGTTTAGTAGAGGGTAACATGTAAGCATTTATCAGCTGTTAGAAACTAGCTGCCAATATTTGTATATATTTGTAAAATACTCATGGTATAATCACTCTATTTTAATGGTAAAAATGTCTCCTTTCCATGAAAGGAATTTCTTGTTTAAGATAAAATATAAATAATTATATGTACACCTGCAATAAAGTATGGATAGAAAAAGGTATTTGTGTATCTTTAATTTTTTTCCTCCTCCAAGATGTGTACATCAGTGACATCTTGCATTTGAGATTAAGTAAATTTAGAAATAAATTTGCTGTCAGATTGTAATCCATATGAGCTCAGCTTGTGATGGCAAGGGCAGGGGCACTGTAGTCACTGGAAGAACTTCTTTTCTTCCCTGTCACCTTCAGTAGCATGATTCCAAAGGGGCCTCTGTCAGGCATTGAGGACCCAGTTGAGCAGGTTGGAGTCAGCAGGAATGCTTAATGGGAGCTGAATCTAACTGAAGAGACAAGCCAAGCTGCTCGTGGTGGTTAGAAAAGAAAACTGAGCGTGTGAACTCCCAAGGGTGTAGAGAGATCCTGTCAGCATCCTCCCTGGGGCTGCATCCGAGGACAGGCACACCAGCCCACATGATGCAAAGTGCTGCTGAAGAGGCTCTGCTGTAAGTCACCTAACCTGCTGGACTGGAGTCTGGCATGGATAAAGGTAAGTTTTGCTTTTCTTGGGACATAAATTTATGAAGGATTGACATAGCATAACTATTCATATTTCTTCTTGAAGAAGTTTGTTGACTGGGGTTCCATCATAGGTTGGGTTTGATTGTTTTTTTGTTTTTTTGTGTGTGTGTGTTTTTGTTTTTGGTTTTTTCCTCTAGATATGTTACGGACCACTAAAGCTAGCATTCAAAGAAAAAAAAAAGTAAACAATTTTCTATGTGTGGTGTCCCTGTTCTTATGATTTCTCTTCCTGTACTTGATATTTCTGTCCAGTACTTACTGTGTTTCTAAAGCTTCAGGCACTTGAATTCACCCAACTTTGTTTTGGGGATGCTGAAAGGAAGTAGTGTGGTTAACACATGGAGGTAAAATTAAACAATAGGCAACTATGAAGTCACTTAGCTGAAGGGCTTTGACAGTTGTCTTTGCTTCATTGCTTAGCAAGTAATAGCACCTTCTTGCCTGCTAGGGTGGACTGCTGCTGACCAGAATAGAGGAGTCTGTCTCTGAAGATGGGACTTCTTGTGGTACTAGTGAATCCTGTTTGGGTTCAGTCAAGTGACATGGCATGAGATGGGGAAAATGTTACTGCAACAGATCTGTGTTGAGGCATGCCAGGTGTGGGAGCTCCATGGAAGGAAGATCTGGAAGGTGTGTGCTAAAGCTGATGCGTAAAACACTCCAGATGTTTTGGGTGAAGTGAGAGCAGTTCCTCAACTGAGTTCTTGAGAGCAACGTCTAAAGCCCTGAACACTGACAGGGTGCTTAAGAGCCAGAACACTTTTTAGCAAGAACTGGTCATAAAGTCTCGTAACAGGGGCCAGGCTCCCTCCTGTAGCTCCTTTCCCACCAACAATGGTGCTTCCCCCGTGGGTGTGGTGTTTCCTGGTAGATTTACCCTGGCTTCTTCTGGCAGGTCTCTTTCGTTGTCCCTAGCCCTGTCTGCTGTGTCTCTACAGCTACATCTGCCTCTGCCTCCAAGCCCCTTCTGTTGGGTGCCTTCCCAGGCTGGTGGTGGCCAAGGACAGGCCTTTGTGTCTCTCCTGGAGGCCCAGGGGCTGGAAAAGGGCAGGAAGGAAGGGAACAAACGCCCCTTTCAGCCTGCTCCCAGGCTCTCGGCGGCAGCGGGGTCGGGGCGCTGTTGGCAACGACCTAGGGTGAGGACGGTCCGGCCCCGCGGCCAGGCCGCCCTCCTGCCAGGCGCTGTTTCTCTCCCCCATATTACCAACGTGGCCCTGACCCGGCGGGCTATGCCTGGGGCTGCGCACCCCTTTCCCCCAGGAGGCGGGAGCACCCGGAGCGACACTCCCCGCCCAGGGCCGGGGCCGGGCTCTGGGCCGTGGCGGCAGTGCCGGGCCGGGGCGCGAGGCGGCGCCCGAGGAGCGCGGTGGCCGCTGCCCCGGGGCCGGGGCAGATGCCGAGGCTGGGGTGCTGGCAGGCGGCCGGCCCATCCTGTCGGCTCCTGTCGCGGGTGCCGGCTGGGCCGAGCGGCCCCAAGAAGCCTGAGGGGGCTCAAGTGGTGCTGGGGACCGCGTCGCCTGGGGCAGGCGAGGCACCGGCACGCATCTCGGTCAGCTTGTGTCGACAGGTTGCTGGAGACCGAACTGTTGGCTGTCCCCGGGAACGGGTGCGGCCTGCTGAGAAACAGAAGCCCGGAAGGTCCACGTGGGCCAGACCTCCAGGAAGTCGAAATTTGGGCGAGCAGATACACACCCCCTCGAGGCTGGCAGTAGCCATCAGGCACTCGCTGAACCCCGTGCAGAATGTGTCCCAAGTCACGGGGGCAGCACCTCTCAGCCCGTGGGCAGCATGTTCTGTTTGCCCAGTTACTGTGGGGACAAAGGGACTGCTGCTGCCGCTGGGAATCCTTGGCCCAGGATGCTCTAGGTGGGAAAAGTCAGTATCAGTTCAAAAAACCTCTCCAACAAGTCACTTTATGGAAGACAAGCCCCTTCAGTGTAATAAACCCATGGAGTGGGATTTCCCAGAGGCAGGGACAGACTGAGAGGCTGTATTTGAGGCAGAGCAGCTGTGTCTGCTGTGCCTGCTCTATACCTGTAGTTTGCTTCACTGCTGTCCATGGGGCATTAATGGAGACAGGACAGATGCAGATGAGCCTTCAGTACCAGTCAGCAAAGCAGTTTTTCTTTCACTGCCAAGCTGTCTTAGGGCGAGCAGCCTTTCTGCAGAACCTCTGCAGGCATCAGAGCAGTATCGCTGAGCATTTCCCCTGGCTGCACACAGGCAATCAAGTGTACTGAATTTGTAAGATACCTGCATGCTGTTGTAATTACTTGCCCACCACCCGTGACCCCCTCTGGTAGCTGAATATTAGCAATGAGATGCATGGGTAGGCCCTTTTGCCCTTGCCGTGGACCTTCAGCCAGGGCAGCTAACAGAGCAGCTGGGCCCACAGGTTGGTGAGACAGCACAGAGGTGCAGGGCCTCTTGCATAGCACCTTCCTGGCACAGCACGCTGTGACAACCCCAACTGCTGCACTGGCACTGGCTTCATCAAGAAGGGGAGTGGAGGAAAAGGAGAATCTACCAGCAAGTTGACTCTGGTCAGCAGGAATATGTTGGTGGAGGCAAAGGGATGATGGAGAAATGAACAGCAAGGACTTTATTTCCATGTGGATGATTTTACTTCTTGCATCCAAATGACATTTTATAAAGTAAACCTACCTCAAAGTAGTTCCCACCCCTCCTTTGCTGGCATGCATGGTGTACCTGCAAGCTTGGTTTTTCTGGGCATGCTCTAGGCCATGGCCATGCTGCATTTTCATGCTGCCAGTCAGCCAGGTACCAGCTTCATCTGTCCTTCTGAACTCTGAATTTGGGTCTGCAAGGAGAAGATTGTAGTTGTTGGAGTAAGATCTAGATAGCAACCCTTGAACTGGAAGTCTGTTGTTCTACCACAGAGATGCAGTGAGCAAAAAATCATATTTATACGTTCTGGTAGACTGCAGGGGCAGCCTAATATGGGCTATTGAAGAGCATAGCTGTGGTATTTTAAAATTCTGCTTTATTTTTATTCCTGGAAATGTAGGCCTCACATTTTTATTTTAACTCTCGTAAATACATTTGAACGAATCTTTATTGTCTCCAGTTGCTGCTGTACTTAAGCAATGAGATAATTTCAAATGGCATGTGCTAGAAGCCTAAGTCTCAAGCCACCCCATGGAAAATACTGCTGAATACATTAGTGACAGCCAAGCATTCTGTGTAGGAAAAATTAGTTTTCATTAGCCACAAAAAGTACTCAGCCTCTTTGATACAACCAGGTGTCAAATAGCCTGAGCTGTTTGATGATTGTGGCAACAGTGACCAATTCCAGCAGCCACGTTCCCCATGCTCTTAGAAAACAGTTTTGAACGTGGCTTGCTTTCTAACCAAGAGGGTTCAGACTGGCAGGGTGGCAGGGAGTCGAGCCCCTCCCTGCTCCTCTGCTGGGTGCAGGCTTTGGGGTTACCCTTCCCTCAGCACTGTCTCAGATCCAAGTGTGTTCAAAAGAGCTCTGGCTCTTGAGATGGAGAACCCTGAGTGAAAATATGCACTTGTAGAAAGCCAGGTACTTTTCTGTCCTTGATGTGCAGCTTTGGGGGTGAGAGCAAGGAGGTTTTTTTGCCCTCTTCTGAGGCATCCACACTTAACCATTGCTGGAAATCAGGTCTGGTGCAGTTTGTTGTTGTTCCTGGTGGTGGTATTGAAATCTTTCTTGCCTGGCTTGTGGGCTGCCTTTCTGTATAATATATTTAGGGTCAAATTGCTCACTGTATGTATGGAGAAAGCCTGAGAAGCCATCCTGGATTTTGTCTGTATCGTCTGCTGAAGTGGGTCCTGAGGTCTCTGCATTTGCAGGACCAGCAACACTGGCAATGCTCCTGTTCTCTTCTCTGCCACATGTCACTACTGCCGGGGTCAAGGAGGGTTTTCTGCCCATGTGATCTTTTTGTGGGTAATGCAGAATTTCTGATGATGGTCTTTTTAGTCAGACATGGAGAGAGCTCCTATAATCCCTCTGCTAAAGTGCTAACAAGGTGAATTTTGGGGGAGCTTCCATTCTTGGGATGTTCAAGGAGGTGTGTTAAGGCAGGTGAGGCACCTGGGGATATGTGGACAATATTAGTATTGACAGCTCTGATTGCATTTCTTGCAGGTATTGCAGTACACTGTTTTCATTTTAAAGAACCACCTCCCTGAGTCAGACTTTTGCTTAAGGCTCACAGCTGGTAATAAGAAAAACAAGGGATCCCTTCCAGCCTACCTGGCTGAAGGGAAAATTTGGCATAAGGGTAATAAAAAGACCCCTAAGTATGGGCCTGGTTTTGAACATCTAGATCCAAACTTACGCTTAGTAAGTGCCTTGGGTATGGGAGTGCAGACACAGAGTCTTCTGCTGGAGTGGCCATACCCCCAGCCAGTCCCAGCCCAGCTTGGCTGCCAGCCCTGGCATTCAGCTAGCCACGTCCTACAGCAGGGGATGAGCAGCAGGGTTTGCTGTGGGAGCAGCTGGGTACAATTTTGCTTAATATGTGCCCTGCAAATTAAATAGAGAGGGTACAAACCATTGCTTTCCAATTTGCTTCAACACAAACCACTTTGAGGTCCAAAGCAGAATTACTGCTAAAAAAATGTAGGGTTAGCAGGTTAAGGGAGAGCTCTACAGCCACAATGCTGATTTTATCCTGTTTTCAAAATAAACAGAGCAGGGTAGGAGCTCTTGAAGGCTGGATGTTGCTAGAGCATCAGCTGAGCTTTTATACAACCCAATACTTTTATAGTTAATGAACTTTAAAAGGTCCCCATACTGCTGCTACCACCACTCTGGTCCTGATTCATTAATGCTGTCCTATAGGCTCAGAGCTTCCTCTGTAACTGCAGGCAGGTGCCCACAGAGCTTCAAGGAGAAATTTTCCTTATCTAGGGGATGAATGGACAAAATGCAGAGCCCCATGAGGCACAATAGCATCAGGGACAGCTCCTTCAGTGGTGCCATCCTAGCTATGGAGGATATGAAGTGGTTTTGGGTGGCCCTAAGCTGCTGCTCTCTGCTAAAGGGAAGGGTCCAGAAAGGGTTCCTGGTGGCTCAGGTGTTTACCTTTCTGCAGCTGGTGGCAGGACCAGGTGGAGGGTGCTACAGAGGAAAACAATCAAGGAACAGGAAATCAGCTCTCTTCACAGAAAAGTCAGGGAAAGGAGAATGTCTTCAGCAGAGTTTCCGGGAGAGGTTTCCACTGTGCTCCAGTATCATGGTCCTGTGGATGAGCTGCTCAGGAGAGAAGTAAGGAGACCTCTGATGGGGTGGGGCTTGCTTGATTCTCAGTCTTAATTAAATGTTGTTCCCTGTGAAAGTCTTAAGCAGTTGCTGGATGTGGCCTGGAAACCACTTCTTCATTCCCCCTGTCTGGTGTGTCCTGGTGGTGAAACTGCTGAGTCTTCACTGGGACATGCTGGGGTAAGGAATAACTTGCAAGCACTGCACACAGTGATGGCTTGGGTGAGGGTGGCAGTAACTCAGTTAGGTCTTTCCTGGGAATGTAGCTCTGCAGTCCCAGCCTCTCAGGCTGCAGAGGACTTTGGTGCCACGCATTTTAATTGTCCAACACTGTCTTCTCCCAGGGCACATGTGGATGAAGAGTCCAAGCTTCCAGGTGCAGCCTCGTCTGGCTCTGCACCCCAGATGCCTGTCAGTGTGAGCAGCCAGGTGAAGGTGGCAGCTTGGGACATGGTGGTGGGAGAACTGCAAGGACTGACCTGGTGGTAGTACCACTTGTTGCTGGTAGGTGGGAGATGCTAGGGGACTTTTCCAGGACACTCTTGGACCTGCTCTGTTAAAAGCAGGTGCCTAAACTGAGACTCTGGCCAGGGTCTGGTGAAACCTGAGGATGTGACCTCAGCTGCCTAGTGCAAAGTGCCAATAAAACCTGAACATCCAGGGCCAAGCCAGGTTTGTTTTCAAGACTTCAATTAGTAAATGTTGTATGAGACAGTGTCACCCCATCTCCAGTATCTCATGCCTGCCAGAGCTTTGTTGAAGCTCACCCAGGACTCCATGCCCTTTTTTCCTTCCCTTTCCACTCATGGGAGGTAGGTGGTGTCTAAAGGTCGCTCCTTCTTGGAGGCCAGATACTTTTGCTTTCTTCTGCCTGTGGTCACACATCTCCTTGCCTTTAGGTTTGCTGTCACCACATCGCCTTATGATGGTGGCATTGTGTGATGCAGATAGCAGCTGGCTGTGAGCATCCCATGCATGTCATTGGTGCCTAACCGTGTCTGTGGTAGCCCTGGCAAGGCCTGGTGGGTGTTGCAGGACACTCTTTGGCTCTCACAGAGGGGTCACCAGATGCTGTGATGGTATCCTGAGTGCTTGGCAGGACTCTCCAAAAAGGTGTCCTGGCTGAAGGCAGTTTGGTGTTGCCTTCTGCAGAGCTAGACTTGCATGCAAAGGGTCAGAGGTGACCCCAGTGGCACCTGTCCTTCCTTGGGCTTGGTTTGATCTGTTCTGCAGAGGGCCCACCTCACAGTCACATGGTAGTGCACGGCTCACTTTGGGAGAGATGCAGCAGGAGCCCTCACAGGACCTGTACAGTAACTGCAGGTAGCTCGCTTCTCTTCCTCTGTCCCCTGGGCAACTGCACACTTTTACATTTTCAATATTAATTAATCCTTGTGCTTTTGCTCTCTATAGCTTGAAGCTGAGCTCACGACTTGTGGCTGGGATTGCAAAGGTTGTGATGTTTCAGTGTGCCAGGATTTATGGGATTGAGGTAGAAGGGGTTAACACAAACCTGCTTGTGCTGAAAACTTACTGCTTGCATCAGTGTCCCGAAAGCAGCTGTTGTGAGTTGTCTGCACTCAAGCAGTGTCTACATCAGTGTGTCCATCATAAGTCCTCTCTTCTGGTTCACATGTGAATGTGCAGGTCCAGCTTCTTGTGTTCAGACATCACAGTCTCATCCTGCCTCTTGGTGTTGCAAATGCTACTCTAAATTTAGCAGGTAAACCAGACTTTGGTAAGGAAACAGAAGTCAAGCTCCAATCTACCCATAGACCTCTTTTTCCTTCCTTTGAATTGCCTGATGCCTCTTCCCCGCATCACAACTGCTGGTCTGGTAGCTGGTAGGGGCAGTTTCAGGGTATTCATGTGCCAAGGTAGGAGGAGAGGTGAAGAGTACAATTGGTATGGCACTGCAGGGCCTTGGCTTATTCAAGGGGCTTGCTACCAAGAGGTGTTTCTCTGCTCTGATGACATTAGGTAGCGAGCAGTAGCAAAAGATAGTTCTGGAACTTCCAGGTAGTACATGTCCACAGTCAATCTACAACAGCTATTCAAAAAAAAAAGGCATCAAAAAGCCTTTCGTCTGGCTGGAGACGGGGAGGCCAGCAAATAAGACACA
>JANIJG010004137.1:11146-36266 GCA_024611175.1 Megaceryle torquata | reverse complement strand
TTTTTTTTTTTTTTTTTTTTAAAGCAGGGAGAATAAGCTGTAGCCAAAAGTAAAAGTCATTAATTTTAAGACAGAGATGTAAGCAAAGTTTCCTTCCCCTCTGCAGGTTGGTCAGGGTAGGCTATGCAGTAATTGAAAAGTAAAGGCAATTGAATTACAGGCTCCTGTCCAAACGGAGCACGATTTCTTCTTCTTCTTTTTTTTTCTTTTTTTTTTTTTTTTTTTTTACAACCTCCATTGCATCAGAACTAGGCAGTATTCCTGATGTTCTCATGTGTGTTAATGCTGACTCACAGACTAACTTGCACAAGAAAAAAAACACACAGGCAGCTCTCCACCATACTAGGTAATGAGCTCTAGCAAGAAGCAGCGTCTGAGGTTTTGTAAGCTTTTTTTTTTTATTTTTTATTTTTTCTTGTTGTTGTTAATTGACCTTTTCAGATGTTTACTTTTATTATAAGGCTGTCTGTTCCGTCGTGGCACGGTGGTAGGACTGAGTCATGCATGTTATGTATTGCTAGCTCGGCTGTTGTGTGCTAGGAGCGAGGAGAATACAATTCAGCATGGCACTTGTCTTTTTGATGTGTTAGGGATGTGAATGAACGGTCGCGACGGGATGCGGGCAGCGCGCGGGTTGCAGAAGGCAGGGTGATGGGGTGCTCTGGGCTTGCCGGTGGATGGAACTTAGCTGGGGTCTTGAGTTTTCATTTGATTGCAAAAAATTAAATTCTGCAGAATAATTTATTTTTTTTTTTTTAAATCCATGTCTCTCCCTTCCCCTTCTCTTTGCAGCAATCTGGAAAAAAAAAAAAAAAATTAAAATGATGCATTTTCTATTTTTGCTTCTCCTGGCTGAGCGCTCTTAAAAATGGTGAGAGAAAGAAAAAAAACCAAACCAACCCAAACCCCAAACCTAATTGAAGAATACTGGCAATAACATGCTTCGCCTTGGCTGAACGACTGCACTTTTTGGAGGCAGCAGCCCTGCCGGGTGGGTGACCTCGAGTTGTGCCCAGGCTGCCGGTGACTCACCTTGCAGCAGGACAGAGCCAGGGGGTGCCGGGGCTGCACCAGGGTCCCCAGGGACAGCCCCCAGCACCCCATCCTCAGGCTGCCCTGGCAGTGGGGCTGACCGCACGCGGCTGGGTTGCAGCATCAGCATGAATTTAAATCACTTTTCCCTCTTTCCCCCTCCCCATTCTCTGCCCGAGGTCTTTACTTTCTGTGTGAACTTTCAGGAGGCTAAGGCGAGCGTAGCTCGGCGCCGCATGTCTGCTGCGGGTGCGTTGCTTATATGCTGCTTGGTAATATTTGCAAATTCAGTTTCTGCTCTCTTAATAAGGCAGAAATAATCTCCTTTCACCCATTGCCATTGGCAGCCACACTAAAAATAGGGAGCGTTAGCTCTGCTCGCCGCTTGCCACTTGCAGCATTTCAAAAATAAATACTAGGGAGCTGCAGGAGCAAATGCTGCAGGAGAGAAGAGGAGTCTCGCTATGACTGTCATTCGATTACCAAACTTAACCTTGTTTTCTTTCCCTGGCCAAAGACAGGCATTAAGCTGTGGAAGCACTCACGGCGTGTCATGTTTGCGTTCCAGTCCCTGTCCCTTCCCCTCGCTGGGATTTCTTGCTCCGAATCCCAACATGAGCAGAGGGTTGGCTCGGTTTTGGGGTGGGGGGGTGGAAAAGACTTTTCTTTTTCGCGTCCGTCGCTGCGGTGCACGGGGAGGTGCGCACAGCCTAGACCTGAAGTGCATTTTATTTGACTTTCTATTTAACTGTTTATTTCACTGAAGGTGTTGCAGCAGCTCCCTGGTACTTCGCCACCGAGTTTTGCAGTTGGCTGTTGCATCTTTTCCTTCGGGCTTATGTAAAAAGCGCATTTCCTTTTCATTAAAATGGGGTAAAAAAACCCAAAACTCTGTAGCAAGAGCTGGGTGGGTGGCACCCGTGTGCCCAGAGGGGGACTGGGGACAGTGCTGGACTGGCAGGTGGCTTTAGGAAGACCCTGCCCTGCTGGGTGACATCCCCCTGCCAACCTCAAATTCAAGAGTGGGATTTTCCCCCCCTCTCTTCATTTACAGAAGAAAGAGAAGTTTCCTTTGACCTTTTGGGGCCTTCAAGGGCAGGACTTTTCAGCTCTTTTCTTTTGAGGGGCTTTAGCTGGGGGTGGGGGGTGACAGCCCTCAGCTGCTTTGTCTCTCACCTCAGATGCCTTTGTCCCTCCCCAGCTGCTGCCCAGCAGCACCTTCCTACGGGAAACAGCAGACTCTGGGGGCTTGGGGGGGTTGCTTTTTGGAGGGGTGATGTCTCCAAGTCTCTTTGTATGTCAGCTAAGGAAACAGACGGTTTAAATACATTATCTAATTATTTCTGATTATTCCTGGGGGAGCTCCGATGTCGGCATCTTATTCCAGGTCGATGCTTTTTCCCTTTGTTGTTGTCGCCTCACCCTGACCTTTCAGGCCTTGGAGCAGGAAAATAGTTTAGAAAAGAGCAAACCTGCTTTCTTTTTTTTTTTTCCTCCTTTTTTTTAAATTTCCCCCCCCGCTTTTCTTTCCCCAAAGCACACGGATGAAGCAAGGGAGAATTCTCAAACTCTGATGGAAGTTGTATCAAATAACGGCCGCATTTTTTATGAACCTCTTGTGACAAAGGCTGTGACTGTACAGAAATCACCCAGACACGTACAGACTGTCCTGCTGTAGCCGAGAGCTGGAGAAAGAGGCTGCCATTAGAAAAGATGTTTTGCTTGAATGGTCATGTATCTTAAATAATCAAGCTGGAAGGGTGGTTGGCTGGTTTTAATCCAGTTTTGTCCAAGTTTTCCAGTTTGGTAGGAGTGTCCAGCTGCTGATCTGTCACCTGTAGGACATGGCAACCCAAAAAGGACTGGATTTTATTTTTCTTTTGGTTGGTGATGGGGTTGGGGGCTCCTCCTGCACCCTGAGGCACAGCTCAGCTTGGGAGATGACTGTAAAATACAGTTTACATCTGTAATTGCTAAGGTCATTTTTCCTGCAGCATGGCTCTTCCCGTGTCCAATGGACTGAAGCCATTTCAGACCATTCAAAAGATGCTTAGTACCCTATATTAAAAAAAAAAAGCAAGCATATTTAGTAGAGCTTTTTAAGCCAGACATTATGAAGCATTATGGCATTTGCTATCTAGTCAGAGCGGTGTTTAGTGGCTGGTGTTTTTTAGGGGATATGAGGTCTCGTTGTGAGCAGGTTTTCCTTGGCTTTCACGGAATCATTGATGTTGGAAGAGATCTTTAAGATCATCGAGTCCAACCTTTCAAGGGTGATGAGCAGGTTCTCCTTGGCTTTCAAGACCGGTGAGCAGGTTCTCCTTGGCTTTCAAGACCGGTGAGCAGGTTCTCCTTGGCTTTCAAGACTGGTGAGCAGGTTCTCCTTGGCTTTCAAGACTGCCTTCTTTTATTTCTTGCATTTCTGGGTAGTTTTGGGTTGTTACTGCTTTTGGGTTGGTCTTTTTTCCTACATTCTGATCATAAAAAGGAAGGGGCAAAGTGGGGAAGAAGGAGCGAAAATCCAGCAGTCTTGGCCTATGGTTTATTGAAGTGATTTGGGCTTTTGCAGCTTGCTGGTCCAGCTCTGATCACGTTCCTCGATGCTGTTTGTAGACCAAACACAGTTACTGTTTTCACCGTTTTCTTGTAAGAGTGTTTCATGGCCTTTTTTCTTCAGGAAAGCTGGAGGTCTAAACTATCACCCAGTGCCACCAGCAAGCTCACCCGCTCACTTTGCTGCTTTGTGACCAGCAGCTACAAAATCTGCTGGAAGCAGAGAAAAGGCCATCGGGAGCTGGAGTGATGGGGTTTTGGGGTGGGATCCCTTGGGGGTGGTCAGACCAGCCTGCAGTCCTCTGGAAGGCAAACCTTCCCTCCCCCAGGAGGGGTCAGTTGTGTGGAGCATCTTGATTCAAACTCTGATGTCTCATGGGAGGTTTTACATGAAATTTGGCAATAATTTTCTAGGCTGGGGTACTCTGGTGCTTCTCTCTGGCTTAAACGTACCCTGAACCGGCACAGTTTGGGTGTTTTTAGAGAGACATGGGTTTCTCCGGGCATGCCTGGCTTGTTTGTAGAGTAGAGTCTAAGTAATATTAATAATTGATACTTATTTTAAGCTGGTTTGTTCTGTGATACCAAGCTGTCCTTGGTTGGTCCCAGTCAGCCTGCCCTGTCCCCGTCAGCCATCCCTGCCGCGTTTCTCCAAGGCAGGGATTTATGAGTGGGTCCAAAGAGGTCCTATCCAGTGCCTCCCTGGTCCCTCCAGCTCTAAGGATGCTCTTGCTGGAAGAAAAGAGGAGGAGATCCTTTTCCACCTATGGTCTGCCATCACCATGGATGAAGCTTCCTTTAGGTTCCTGAGCAGAGAAGGTTTGTTTCTGTAAAGCGCATTATTTTTCAGTAATTTTCACAGGTCCAGAGTGGGTCTGTGTTTGCCAGGGCAGATTCCTTTCCTTCTCCAACAGAGATTGGCAGTGTCATGGTTGGAAGAAGTCTTGAGCTCTCTGGCTTGGCTGTTGCACTGTCATCTCTGACCTCCTCATGGGATATCACCTCAGTCCCCTCTTGGTGCCTCAGCCTCCTCATCAACACCAGGCAGAGATCCCGTTGACCTCACACTGGGTTGGGATGAACCCGTTGAGTGCTCCCAACGCGTGGAGGTCCTGGAGGTCCTTGGCCGGGAGCATCGCAGCTCTGCCGGGCGTTGGGAGGCCACAGGTCCTGTGGGACATAGGCAGAGCAGACGTGTTAGTGCCGTTTGCTGGAAGAGCAGGGGAAGGCAGCCAGCCCTGGGCGCTTGGGAGCAGCAGCCGTTTGCTGCTGGGGACTTCAACTTAATGCACCAAAGGTCTGTTGGGTGGTGGCAGTGGAGGTGTGAGTGCGGCCGGTGGGGAGGGGTCATGCTGGAGCATCGCGGCCCCTATGGTTACCTCCTCTAAGGAGGCTTCTCCTCTAATCTCTTAAATTCTAACTGTGTGTGACCATCCGAGCAGAGCAATTGAAACAAATCCCAGAGCAATAGCAGAAATAAAAACGCTCTGGGCAGGAGAGAAGTAAGGAAAGTGAGGCCCCACCCTCTTTCCCAGAAAAAAGCACCAAACATGCTCAATAAATGCGAAGGTAATTTAAAATCTGAATCCAGGAGACAATGTGACTGGGATTTCATTACTTAAGCAAATGGATTTGCTTTTAGTGGATTCAGCCACAGACTGAAAGAAGCTTTCCCCAAGGGGTAAACATTTTTCCTGCCTTTGAAAAGCTTTCTTGTGTGATGGGGGGGCGGGGGGGGAAACAGGGGGATGTGGGAATTGGGACTGTGGCTGCCCAAGGAGCACCTTCATTTGGGGTAGATTTGGCCATTCCCAAAGCTGTCCTTTTTGGGTGGGTGGTTTTGGGGAACCTCTGGGATAGAGTGGGGGGATGCAGGAGCAGGTGGGATGCTGAGGGGATGCAGGGGCAGGTGGGATGCTGGAGGGATGCAGGGGAGATGCTGGGGCAGGGGGGATACTGACAGGATGGAGGGGGGTGCTGAGGGGATGCTGGGGGATGCTCGCCGCGCCTTCCTCCGGCCGCAGGAGTTAACCAGCACCAGTGCCAGCTCTGCAGACTGTTTGGAATAGTTTAAATGCTTTGACACTCTGGATGTACTAGATGGCAGGGGAGGCAGTTTACAGCGTAATTCATATGCAAAACTGCACTATAAATTTAAAACCTGTCTCAGTTGCCGTGGCACCACTAAGCATTTCATCAGCATACAGTACAGTATTTCTGCCATCTTTGTTTGCATTGCAGTGACTCATCAAAAGTCTGTCTTGTACCAACACTGAGAGCATTCCTCTGGCACTGATATTTC
This sequence comes from Megaceryle torquata, assembly GCA_024611175.1. Taxonomy (NCBI): domain Eukaryota; kingdom Metazoa; phylum Chordata; class Aves; order Coraciiformes; family Cerylidae; genus Megaceryle; species Megaceryle torquata. The sequence continues at coordinate 30,379 of JANIJG010004137.1, read as the reverse complement.
TCTGTTTTTAAAGCTTCGGTTTGAAACTGGCATTTACTTCAGGTCCCTAATCAAAGGGCTCTATTCATTGCAGAGAGCAGCCTGAATGTTAATCTGCATCCGGCCTATTCATTTAGATGCTGTGCGCTGCCGGGGAGATTTGACTTGGTAAAAGCTTGAGCTACAGCAGATACAAACCCAGGGTTTGATACTATATATTATTTGATTATTTATTTCTTTTTTCCCCTCCCCTGAGCCATCGGCGTCGCGGCAGCCGGGGCGATGCGAGGCAGGGGGACGCAGAGCCCCTCGGCCGGCGGCCGCTGCTGAAGGTACGTTCGCTCCCAACCAGGCGAGGGGACCGGGAACTTCCTTGCTCGGAAGAATTTTTTTTAACCATGCAGATACAATTAAATTGGCTCCGAGTGTGTTCCCTTTTCTTCCTGTTACCCCGTGGCCTTGCAGATAGGACTTTTTTTTTTTTTTTTCTTTTTTTTCCCAGCAATGGGAACAGAGAAGCTCTTTGTGGGTTACTATTTTCTTTTCAGAGAATTTTTTTTTTTAATCTTTCTCAGATAAACTTCTTTTTTTTTTTTTTTTCTTTTTTTTTTTATTATTATTCTTACAAGCTCTCGGTACCACTTAACCACAGTTTTTTCTCCAGTAGTATTGAAGGCAAACAGGATTTTAAATCTCCTGGACTGTTGCATGGAGCTCGGGACGGGGGGGTTTGGGCTTCGGCTCGTGTCGGTGAATCCGCAGTGATTTGCTTCGCTGGAGTTTCGGCGCAGGGGCTGCACTAAGGCTGCCTGCTCCGCCGTGGCTTGGGGCTCGTGTGAGAGCTCCCTCCGAACGCGAGGCTTCATCTGCTGGGGGAGAGGAGGAATTATCCCCGTGGCCAAAAGGTACAGCTTGGCCACAGAGGGATGCGAAGCCGGAGCCGTCGCCTCGAGCCCGTTTCATCTGAGGTGGCGCGCGGAGGGTCCCCCGATGCTGGGGCCGGTACCCCCGGCTGGGAGTGATATGCTGGGGGGGGGGGAACTGGGGGCTTCAGCCGCTGGAGGGGCTGGACTGGGGCTCCCTCTGCCCCACTTGGGATTGAGGGGAGAAAGAATAAGAAGACAACTTGGTGGGCGGCTCACTGCGGCACGTCGGTTTGTTTTATTGGGGCTCAAATATCTGGCTTAATTTGGAGATAAGCCTTGTTTTGTTGGAGGATAAAGCTGTTGAGAAGGGGTTTAACTGTTGAAATGCTCCCTCTTGCTGGTGCAAATGGGAAGATTGCTTTTCAAAGTGCTTTTTCCTGGGAGCTGTCGCTCCGGCAGAATCCTGTATTTATTTCAGGCAGAATGGCACATTGTTTTATAAATATCTTTTCTGTAGTTTCAACATAGCTGCTGGTTGTTGTGTTTCTTATATAATGCTCCCCGAGATCTGTCTGGCTGTCTTGCGTTTGCTTTACTGTTCGCTCCTCTCCCATTACCGTTCAGATTTTCCTGCATAAAGTAAAACCCCCAGGGGAATAAATCAGTGGTGCTTATTTAAACAGACCACAACTCGAAGAAAATACTTGTGTTTTTGGAATATCCTTTGCCATCCACCAGTAGCGTTTCCAATATTATTTGGGAACATCGATAAGTAATTTTTATAAGCGATTGCTTTTCCGCATCGGGGCTCAGAGCTCAGCTTTGAGCTTTTGATGTCGGGTGAGGTGGGTTCCTCTGCTCCTGCCTGGTTTGGTGAACTGTCTAAAAACGCTGTGCCTCTCTCCCTGCCTTCTCCGTTTTTCAGATGTGCCCTACTTTGGATATTCCTGCATTGAATGTCTGAGGAGCTCCAGCCGATCCTGAGCCATGTCGCAGATGTTGCACATAGAGATTCCCAACTTTGGGAACACGGTTCTGGGCTGCCTGAATGAGCAGCGGCTGCTGGGGCTGTACTGCGATGTCTCCATCGTGGTGAAGGGCCAAGCCTTCAAGGCACACCGGGCAGTCCTGGCCGCCAGCAGCCTCTACTTCCGAGACTTGTTCAGTGGGAACAGCAAAAACGCCTTTGAGCTGCCGGGTACCGTCCCCCCCGCCTGCTTCCAGCAGATCCTCTCCTTCTGCTACACCGGGAAGCTGACCATGGCGGCGAGCGAGCAGCTGGTGGTGATGTACACGGCGGGCTTCCTGCAGATCCAGCACATCGTGGAGAAAGGGACGGACTTGATGTTCAAGGTCAGCTCTCCCCATTGTGACTCTCAGACCACCATGATCGAAGACCCCAGCTCGGAGCCGCAGAGTCCCTGCAACCAGCTGCAGTCGGCCTCGGCACCCTACGTCATGTCCCCCTCCATGCCCATCCCGCTCCTGACGCGCGTCAAACACGAGAACCTTGAGCTGCAGGCAGCTGCCCTGCCCGGCCTGCCTGGCAAGCGGCCCCTTGAGTCCGGCGCCCGCGAGGGGACGGGCGGCGGTGGCCCCAATGCAGGTTCCCTGAAGCTCTCCCGCGTCTCCTACTATGGGATGCCAAACCTGGCCACCCTCATCCCCAATGTCCAGCAGGTCCAGTACTCGCAGGGGGAGCGGACGAGCCCTGGTGCCAGCAGCATTCCCACCACCGACAGCCCCACCTCCTACCACAATGAGGAGGACGAGGAGGACGACGAGGCGTATGACACCATGGTGGAGGAGCAGTATGGCCAGATGTACATCAAGTCCTCGGGAGGCTACTCTGGTAATGGACAGTCTCTCTCCTTGGGTTTTCTGCTCTCCTTCAGTGTTTGCTTGGTCCTTCTCCAGCCAGTACAGGTAGTTTTGGGCTTGTTCATCAGATTTCTGTCTTCAGGGGCTTCGTCTGTTTGTTTACGTAGCGCAGTGCAGACGGTGGTGGCACGTGGAGGGCTTGGTGCTGGTGTGCAGGCATGACATGGGTAGGTCCTGCCGTGCCATCGCTCATGGGCTGTGTCCCCAGCTGAGGGGCTCTTTAGATAAGAGAGGCTGCATCATCCACTGTGGCCGGCTTAGTCCTTTGCTTTTTGGCTGGGGCTGCCAACAGGCAGGCTGGTGGTGACGTGAGCCGTGTGGTGGTGACACTGTCCTGTGGCGGTGGCTGAGTTCACCTGCTGCAGGTCATCCAAGAGGGGTGGTCATCCATGGGAAGGGAATTGTCAGCCCTTGCCAGCCCAGCACTGGTGGTCAGTCTGGGAGTTCGTCTTCAGTGAGGTTGAAGGCACGTTCCCTCTGTCCTGGTCTTTTAAAGTCTTTTTTTTTTTTTTTTTTTTTTAATCAGTGAACACAGGACATTTGGAGGAAGGGATTAAAACATAAAATCATTTTCATAGGTGTTAATTAGGAGTATGTATAAAAGTAAGAATAGAAAGACTTATATGCCCCCTGCCTGAAGTGACCCCTCCTTTCCTTTGCAAGCCCTTGCTCAGCACATCACTGTTGTAACGGGAAAAGCAATTTGGGCACCTCTTGGTAATATTTTATTTCTCTACTAGGTGAGCCCCTGGGCATGTCTTAGATGAGGTGGCTTCACCTTGGTGGTGCTCAGCCAGGAGCTGCCAGCTTGGCCCCAAAACAGGCACAGTGGCACAAAGCCCCTTCCCTCTCACTTCCTACATCAGTGAGGGCTTCCTCAGGCACATCGCAGGGCTCGGACCCTGTTGAGGAGCAGTAGCAGTAGCAGGAGTGGGGTATGGAGCCAGGGGCTCAGGACCAGTTGGGGAGATGCTTGGCTGGGTCACTGGCCTGCCTGCATCCCGTGCAGGGGCAGCTCACAGCATCCCATGCAGAAGTTCACCCTCAGCACAGTGGCCTCCCCGTTGGAGCTGCAGGTGTTTGTGGCAGCAGCTTTGATCCACGAGTGCTCCCTGGGGAGGGACATCTTCCCTCTGACTCTGGCCACACAGAGAGCATCCCTCTTGCCTGGAGCTGCTTTCCCTACTGCGGTTCTGTGCTGAAATTGCTGGAATAATTTTGCAAATATTTGACTCCGTTTGTTGCAGAGCTGGCACACTTTCCTCAAAGCCGTTTGGTTTTATTTTTATCAAGGGAGAAGATCTGACAAATACAGCAATTTCTGTTACCTAAAGCCAGGCTTTCCCTAGTACTGAGAACAAGCTCATCCCCACACACTGTCCCACCCCAAAGAGCAGGAGCCCAGTATCCCCTGGGTGTGTCCCCCTGCCAGGTTGCAATAATAAACAATATTTTCCAAGCATTTTTACCAAGCCATATGCAAAAATGAGAGAGCTTACTGACAGAAATATTTGCCAAGAAAAGTGGACAAGCCAGTTGTAGAAAATGAGCCTCCAAAACCTCTCTGCGCTCTCCACCGCGCTTCAAATCCCAGGGGTTGGTAAGAGGTGGGTGAGGAGGAGTGGGATCAAGAGATGGGGATGAGGTCGGTGTCTCCTCCGTGGTCGCCCACCTGGTAGGAGTAGGGCCCCGTGCCCCAGCTGCTGTTAGTCAGCCCGAACAGAACTCGGGCTGTTTTCTGGCACACAGGTTTTGTTTTTATTTTGCTTTGCGCTTCCCCGCTGTAGAGCACGCGGCGAGTAATGTGGATTTGCCTTCAGCACCGGGGCTTGCAGCTTAATTCCTCAGGGTGATGGGATTATAACCTTGGACGTGGTGTTTTCCTTCGCCGTCACGGGGCCCGTTCATGCAGTAGCAGAACAAAATAAATTCAGAAGGCGAGGGCAAGAGCAGCTCCAGCACGGGGCAGGCAGCAGCTATTGGTCTGTACTGAACTCTTGTGGTGCAGGAGCCATCCCAGTTGGAAAAGTGAAAATCCAGGCAGCTTTCTGGGGTGTTGCTGGAGATGCTGGAGCCATCCTGCCCTTGCACCAGAGCCGGGCATCTGACAGGGGAGTTTTCCTGCTTGGTTTCTGTAAGGGGAAGATTTGAACCACTTCATGATGCTGAGGCCGTGTGGGAAGGAGGCAGGCAGGGAGCACAGCACTGCCCAGCCCCACTGTAAGGCTCTAATATACAGTTTCTGCTAAAATAGCTCTTCCACACCAGCACGTTTCAAGGGAGTTTCCTGTTTTAAATAAGCCAGGCATAGTATTGGGCTTCCCGGAAAAGAGGGCACACACACACACAAAAAAAAAGAGATTAAAAAAACCAAAACCTAAGCTATTCCATTATGATTTGGACTTGTACAGCTAACTGTGTTTTAATTACTCGGGATAAACTGTACCCTCAAAAGGTGCAGAATAATAAAACCATAAGATGGAAGAGAGAAGGCAGCTAATCCTGTTCCTGGCATGTCGATCCCAGCAGCCTTACAAAGGCCTGGGGGAGGGGGGAGTCCTTTAAAATACTGAGTGCCAAGGTTTCCAAGAGCCCCGTTTGGAAAAACAAAACCAAAGCCAAAGAAGAGCACAGCAGATGAAGCCCTGAATTTCAGAGAGGTTTGGAATTTTTTTTTTCCACCTTTTTCATCACTTTTTCATTCCCTGGCTGAAGCCTTGACTGAGCTAATGCTGGTCAGCGTGTGGTGGGACGCTGGTGGCCGATGCTCTTCTCTTCCCTTCAGCATCACTTGCCTTGAGCATCACCTGCCTTGAGTGTCACCCACTGTCCCCCTGACACTGGGGCACGTGGGGCAGGAGAAGGTGCTTGACAGGACCCCACCAAGCTCAGGGGGTCACGAAGCCTCTTCTTGCCCCAAGGCTGGAGTTCTTTTATTCATTTTTCTTCACCCCTTTTTATAGACAGAACCATGACAAATCTCCAAAGCCAGGATCAGAGAGATGAGGAGCACCTCATGACCTTGGCCAAGGGTTGGATGGTGGTGGAAGGAGCAAGGAGGAGGTCTTGTTAAGTGATGTGCCTCCAGCAGCAGTGGCACCAGTGTGATGGACCAGGACAAGTGCTGGATCTGCAAAAGGAGCAGCAGATAAATGAAAGGAGAAGCTCAGCCTTCAACATGGGCCGATGGGAGGGTGAGATTTAGGTGTTGGTAGACAGGGTTGCAGCTTGCAGAGGGAGGTAGGAAAAGGTGCCTCAGTTCCCTCTGGCCACATTTGGTGGCCACGGCGTCGTCACCGCTGTCCCCGCAGCCTTCTGCTGCCGTGGCAGGTTGGGAGCACCGTGGTAAAATGGCTCCTTATTCTGTAACTAGGTCTGGTTGTGGAGAACGTGTGGGCCTTGAGGACACGAGTGAGACTTAATGAGGTTTCTAGCATCTGATCTGAGGAATGCACAACTCCAGAAAATATTAAACAAAAGCAAAGTATTTTTATCCTCGTTAATTACAGCGTCGTGGGCCTGCTCTGAAGTGGGTTTCAGCAGCAGGACTTGCAGATGCTCGGCGTTTCTCCACAATGAGCTGCGTTCTTGTCAGTCAGCTCGCTGCTCGGCAGATGCACTTAATTGAATTTTGACAGGCACAAGCGAAGTTGCGCGAGGGTCCGTCCTCCTCCCCTGCTCCTGCTGGGGCGGTGAGAAATCTTTATGCAGCAAATGGCTGGAATGTAAAGGCTGGACTTAAAAGTTACGAAATCCCAAACCGACAAGAGTACACTTCATTAAAAATTCATCTAAAATAGCCATTATAGAATAGTCGTGGTAATTAGCTGAGAGAATAGTTTTCTCTCCTGGCCTCCGATTCCTGACAGTAAGGAAAGAGGGCAAGAAACAACCCAGAATCTGTAATGAGAGGCTCCGGCAGCATCAGGGCCCGAGGCCGGGACTGACCCGCCACAGCCTCCCGGGACAGGCCGCGCCACGCCGGGGCAACTGCAGCCGTGAGCCAGTCGCTGGCCGCATGAACGGGAACGGCGAGGGCATCCCACGATCTGTGCTGTGCGCCGGGGTGTGCCGGCCAGCTAAAGAGCTGGTGGGTTTTTAGGAAATAAAAGTGGTCAAGAGAGGTTCAGAATTCCTTCAGCTTTCTGTCGAGGGTTTCAAAGAATCCTGCTGCTGGAAGTGCTGCTGGGAACCGTCCAGTGCCGGCATCGCCCGTCCCATCCCGGGAGCGGTGGTGCTGAGCAGGCGGAGGGGGGCAGAGCCCCAGGCCAGGGGCACTCAGCCTCTGCCCTTTTTTGGCGTTAAACTTCCACTCCTGGTTTCCTCACTGTAAAACACAGATGTTTAATTTTAGGCTGGCAGATGTTTCGCTCCTGGCTGAGATCTGAAGCGAAGGCAAGATAGGGGTATTTATAAACCGGTAATATTTTTCCTATACTAATTCCAGATTACCTCCCTGTATAAATAGGTCACAAATCAAATCTCTACATTCCAGGCCGTGGTTATAAATGTACTATTTGTAAAACGTAAACTATCCCGCCTGGGACTGTATCACATATCTGCCCCGCGGCGCGTGCCCGTATCCTCTGTGGTACAGGTTTACGTCGGCAGGCTGATGCTGGCGATGCTGGGGCTGAGGCAGGGATGCTATTTTTGGGGTAGTCCTACTGCCAGTGGAAAATAGGCTAATGGGATAAAAAATGTTTGTAAAAGATTGCTGTTTGCAAAGGAGCTTCTCGCTGTAGAGATAGGACAAGAGGAAATGTCCTCGTGTTGCGCTGGGGAGGTTGAGTTTGGATAGGAGGTCAAAATTCTACCCAAAAGGACTGTCCAGATCTGTCCCAGGCTGCCCAGTGGTGGAGTCCTCATCCTTAGAGGGGTTTCCAAGCCGTGGAGCTGTGGTGCTGAGGGTCATGGGTCAGTGGTGCCCTGGCAGTGCTGGGTTAATGGTTGGACTTGATGGTCTTAAAGGTCTCTTCCAACCAAAACGCTGCTGTGATTCTATAGAGAACGGGGAAGTATTGTCCACATGTTTGCATACATAGTGACTGGTGGTAGAGCAGGTGGAGATGGTTTTGTAACCACTGTGGTGGACCAGGGTCTGTGACTTGTGGTTTCATGTTGGGGTTCTGTAAACGTTTCCTAAACTTTTCCTAAACCAAAAATAGTTGTTTCTTACCCAGAGGCTTATGTTGAAGTTTATATACAGTAAATGGTCCAGAGGAGAACCCAGACTGGTGGGAACTGGTGATTCATTAATGATTTTGAAGACTTGGTATTTGGATTGTCAAGAACTAAGGAAATAAATGAATACTGGAGCCAGGTGCATAGCCAGTAATTCCCAGGGCTCCCAGACACTGGGCACTTACTTGAACAGCTTGTTGCCCATCACTGATGAGGGTCAGTGGGAGCAGTGTGGGCTCAGCATCTCTGCTCCTAGGCACCTGGGGCGGGACGTGCAACCATCGCGACATCACCAACACCATCGTGGGCTCAGCAAGAGGGTTGATGTTACAGATCTCTGAGCTAGACAGTACATTTCAGGTCCAAGGAGGACACATGGCCCCAGCATCATGCAAAGCCAGGAGCACTGGTAGTTCCCGTGACTCCAGCTTTCATCCAAGTATAGACCACTGAGTAGGTTTGAGGTGGCTTCTTTGGCCAGAAAACCCAGAATGTTTCCCATTCTGAACCCCTTGTTGCCAGATGCAGCATCCGTATAAGTTTGAGATGAAAGCATAGATCTGAATAAATAAAATATACCAGTGCCTGGCTGGCAGCTCTCACTGCTTCCTCCGTAATGATTTCCTGCCCTTCTCCACTAGCTGGTAGGGTCCTTTCTTGGTGGAGAACAAAACTGTATTAAACAATACTTCACATTGTTTGCCCTTTCATTCAAAGGGAAGGAGCCGCTGCCCTCTGAAGATACAAATTAATTAGAAGCAAATACTATCCTGTTCTCCAGAGCAGAAAGGCCAAACAGACTGCCTTTCTTTGAAAACATGGGACCAAAGTGTCTCTTGTATCCTGCTTCTTTACATAACCGGCTGCTCTCTGCTGAATCGAGGTGGCTCTGAAAAGGCCAAAATCTTCAGTCATTTTTGTTTAGTATCATTGAATTTGTGCTTAATGCTCTAATGGAAGCAAAGTCCAAAAAATTATTCAAGTCTGTGTTTAATAACAGGTTTCTAAACAGTGAGCCAGGACAGATGTAACCAAACTAGTGGATTGAGTTACACTTGGTCTTTTTAGCCTGAATTTTAGTTTGGTTTATGAAGTATTTGATTTCACAGGAAGAAACGTAAACTTTTTGATGGCTCCATGTGTAGGAAGTGAAACATCTTCAAAAACAAAGAACTTCTTCAAGGCAGGATTGTCACCAACCAGCGTGGCAGAGTCACCTTCCTGAAAAGCTGCATATCTTTCAGGAAAAAGATTTGACACCAAACCCTTCACCATCTCTCCAGGAAGGTAGCATGAACGCAGTGCTTGTGCTGATCTTCTCTACCTTAAGATTTCTTTCCCCAAAAAATTGTTTTTTTATTGAACCATTGTTTTTTGTTGTTGTTTGGTGGAGTTTGTTTGGTTTTGGTTTTGGTTTTTTCAATTTTATTTTATTTTTGGCCTGTGGGAAGCAGTAGAGCAGGTAGGTTTGTCCTTGTCCACTGTAGCTGTTGGCCACTTGGATGTTGTAGGTAAGATCATAGAATCGTTCAGGTTGGAAAAGGCCTTTGAAGATCATTGAGTCCAGCCGTTAATTTCAGGTTATTTAATTTCTTCAACAGCAGCAGCGTGGATGAAGAAGGGCAGGAGGAGGACGTGGCTGATGGCCATTCAAGTCTCTTCTGTTCCCATTACAGCCACGTTGTGTCACAAGCTGTGAAGACCTTCTCCTGCCCTCTCATTTGGGGTATTGGTTTCAACTACTTTCCCTGGAGACCCGCAGCCTTTATGTTGCTTAAAAAGTACCTGGAGGCCTCTAAGAAACTTTCTGAGAATCCATATCAGGTTGTCTTCAGCAGCTTAACTTCCGCTTGGTCATTTTAGGTGGTGACAAGTATTGTGGGTGACACGTATTGTGACAAGTTTGACCTGAGTTATTAGTTAGAAGTAAAAATGCAATGTTAAAACTGCAGTTCTACACAGCCTGGGTGGAGCGTCGTGCTTGTCAGGGGTTGGGGTGGTCGGGCAGCTGAAGCAACAGCTCTGGGGAGAGCCCAGGGCTGCGGAGAGCTCACCCTAACGACCTGCTGCAATTAGCAGAAGCCCTGTGCACAGGCACAGCCGCACTGTCACCTGTCCTGACCCCTGACGGCTCGGGGACGTGCATTTAGAGCAAAAAGCTGTTGCTGAGTTCTGGTTTACCTCAAATAGCATCGTTCTCAGATCTTTTGGTGCTGCTGTGGAGGATGTTGGATGTCTCAGTCTGGATTCTGGGCTTTAGGAGCAGGGCGATAGCTCGTACATGCTGTATAGATAATTCTACCTTTTAGCTCAGCCTGTGTGTAACCTGCAGAGGACTCTGGGTGGAGTGACCATGGTGTCTGTTCCTGCTGCTTCCTCACCCTCAGTGTTTGCATTTCTGTTGCCTTGGCCCTTGAGCTGTAGCCCACCTTGGTGCCAAAGCCAAACAGCCAGGCTGCCCAGAGAGGTGGTGGCTGCCCCATCCCTGGAACCATTCCAGGTGAGGTTGGCTGGGGCTCTGAGCAACCTGCTCTGGTTGCAGATGTCCTTGCTTATTGCAGGGGCTTTGGACTGGATGACCTTGAAAGGTCCCTCCCAACCCAAACCATTCGATCATCAACTGGATATAATCTGCTTATCACTCTTTGAAAGCATCAGACATGGAGCAGGTGTTTGAGACGTTTCCTCTGTGAACAGAAGATGACTCCCACCCCACCTCCGAGGAGAGGCTGCTTGGTTGCTCGGGAGCTCTGTTAAACAGGGTAATGTTGCAGTTGGTGGAAATTCTGTGTGTCAACAGGACTGCGCATCAGCACTCCAAAGCCCTTCCGCTCTGCGTAGATAATCGAGCTGTGACAGCAAGAGAAGTTAGTTTAAAAACATCACGTGAATTCTTCCGCTGCTGTTGGGGCCTTAATCACAGAAAGAAATGGGGCTCCATGAGCACGGGGCATCCTCCTGGTATTGCGATGCGTTAGGGAAGGTGGGAGTGATGAGGGTGGGGATGCTGCCAGCCCCGTGCCTGCGATAGGATGCTGTGGCACACACAGCACGGGGCATGTCCTAGTTAGAACACTGCTCCCATTGTACCGCGGCCATCGCCCTGTGGTTACTGCAGCAACAAGTCTGCAAAACTTGTTATTTTATCTAGAGAGAGGAAAAGTGGCCCCCAGAACACTGAAATAATTGCAGGAAAAGACAACTCTTGAGTCAGAGACATTTTAAGTTTGGAACTGCTAATTGCTGGGGGTTTTTCTTCTCTCTGTGCTCACAGCTGGAGATGGGTTTGATTTTTCTGTGTGGCAATTGCCATGTTATCAAACAGTTGAGGGGGATAAGTTGGATCATTGTAGAGCTGGGCTGCAACTCAGAACTGTAACTGCTCCCACCATGTCCCAGTGCCACTGGAGTTGATGCACACCTGTCTCAGCCCTCTTCAGCTGTGAAAAATTGGGAATTTAAGCAAGCCTGTGGACTTGCACTGTAAATGTGCTTTAGAAAATGAATGCTCTGTACGCCCACAAGACCGAGAATTCAGTGGTGCTGGTAGGACGGCTTGGTTCTTCCAGCTCTTCAACGTGAACCGTTGCTAATGGGCATTGGTGGCCTCCAGGGATGGTCCTCTGGGACAAGTCAGAGCTGCATCCTGGCAAAACCCAGGGATTTGGGTTTGAAGCCACAGCTAATGACATTTTTTGTCTTGGTAATTGGGGTCTGTCTTGTTATTGGGAGAAACCATTAGGCTGCAAAGGGCAGAGGAAGAGAAGGCACTCTGGGGGGTGGGTTGGAGCTTGCAGGAGGTGACTGGGGGGTGCTATCCTATGACCTTTGTTGGTGCAGTGGATATCTGCAGAGTCTGGCTTTTAACTTCAGCAGGAAAAAAAAACCATCAAGAGCAGGAGTTATGTTACTGATGGAGGTGTTTGTCAATCTTGGGCAATTTCTTGCCCGTTTGAGAAAGCCCCGATGAAGTAACCTGCCGTTCTTCTGGGAGCGTTTGGGGAAGCCAGCTCCGTGTGCTGCGCTGGCAGAACGGTGCCAGCTGTGCAGAGTTGCCCGTTTTCATAAATGATTAACTTAGGAGAAGTTAAAGCATAATTAGATTCGTAGAATCCCTCTCGCAGAACCTGAATGAGCATACGAGACTGCTGCGGCAGGTGATGGGGGAGACCAGGGGATCTTTCCATGCTTTCAGGTGTCACCCCTACCCTGCAGCCGATAGCCCTGGTGAATTGTTGTACTTCTGGAGGGAGGAATATTTCCCTCAGCTCCATGAAAAAGTCAAAATCTATTGATTTTAACCTTCTGTTAATGTTGTGCTTGCATAATAAGCTGTTTTAATGGTTTTCCCTTTTAATTTTCAAGTTGCTCAAGAGAAGCCAGAGCAGATCCCACTGGAGAACCGCTCCTGTGTCCTCATACGACGGGATCTAGTTGCTCTCCCAGCCAGTCTTATCAGTCAAATCGGATACCGTTGCCACCCAAAACTCTACTCGGAAGGAGATCCTGGAGAAAAACTTGAGCTTGTTGCAGGTAAATGAGAGTGGAACTTTTCTTTGCTTGATCACACCCGAGGATCGCCGGTGTTTTCCTTCCTGAAGCGTGTTCTTCGTCGTGCTTGCACCGTTGCTGGAGTAGTGCATCTTGTGTGCCCTTACTGTGTCTTTCTGGGTTATTCATCACCAATGATCTTTTAAAAAGTTCCAAGTTTCCTTTAATTTGCTGATAGAAAAATGTGTCATTAACAGGATTTATTCGATTGAATTAATTTAGCATTTTAATTGAATTCTCCAGCTTGTGTTCTTCCTGATTGGTGTGGGCTGCATCGCAGTTGTGTTTTGATTTAGATGCACAGATCTAAAAAAACATAAAACCCTATCACATTATGGGATTTACGAAGCGATGGAGATAAAATTTGTGTCAGTGAACACTCTTAACACTCTTGGAAGATCCTGTAAAAGTTGCTGTTTTGTTTTGGTTTTGGTTTGTTTTTTTTTATAATCAGGGGTGTTACTAAATGGTCAAATGCTGCAGGAGGAAGGAAGAGGAGGAATTGGGTTTGGTCCTTTCTTCTAGCTTTAATTTCATTTTAGGAGGAATTTACAATATTGGGAGAATTCTCTACTTCTCTGTAAAGGATTTATGGCCAGCTTGAGGTGGAAGGTGGTGCTGTTTAGCTTTTAATGATACTGGTGTTGTAGAGCTGGATAAAGAGCGAAATCCAGAGGCCGTGCCAGTCTGCAGCCCAGGTACCCCCAGTGCTGCTCAGAAGATGGATGTTTGACTGGGCTGTCCAGGTCAAATTCCAGTTTAAATCATTATATTCTGCTTTTATAAGTTCCCCTCAGCTTCGCTTTGCTGCAGTGGTCCTCTCTGCTGGTAGCTCACACCGCTGGGAAGGTTTTTCCTTTTTCCCTTGGATGTAGCTGTGTTTAGATGAAGTGATTTTTGCCCAACAGCCTGTACCTGCCACCCAGGCAGGGGGCTTCATTAATACCTGTAAAGCCCTTGGTACAAAAAGGACGTGTGGCAGCGCAATCGATCCAGAGCAGTTGTCCTTCCTTTCTGCTCGTTTATCTCTTGGTGTGCAGCATGATCTTATTTTCAGTCTGTAGAAGGAATCTGAATTTCAGGGGATGCCCAGGAAGACTCCCATCTGATGGAGGGTGGGCCTTTGATAGAAGGCAGGTGTAAAGCGCACATGCTGCAGCACAGCGGACAAGCCATGAGTATTTATTTTGTATCTGGAATATTTATTTTGTACCCATTTACAATTAATGTGAGACTTCTTAAAACCATCAAGTGGCTCAGGTTATTTTCACAGTGAGAGCTGCAAATTGGCTTGAGGCAGCTCTGCTTGATTTACATTTTTCAATCTGGAAAAAAGAGCAGATTAATATCGCTAACCGATAGTGGCTGCCTCGGTTATTTTTGATTTATTGAAGTGAAGTTACCCTCAGTAGTGTCTGCCGTTCCCTCTGATGGCTTATCTCTTAAAATACTGCTGCTGAAGAAAGCTAATTCCTGTCTCCAACCTGGTGAGACCTCAGGGGAGCCTTGACCCCAGAGCACACAAGAGGATCCTGCAGTGAAAGTTTTCCTCAGCTCTCCATTTGGAATATTTACTTTTTGTCTGTGATTTTTTTCATGCCATGATTTATTCTGCAAACTTCAGCAGCTCTCTCTGAGAAGATCTGCAGCAAGATTTGCAGTTGTGCAGATGCAGAGTGCATCTGATAGACAGATACTGTGTGTGGAAGAGAGATCCATGGTGAGAAGCAGAGTGGCTCTGAGATCTGGAGCAGTGATCGCTATTTTCTGGGCCAGGACTGGTGGCCTGGGCTGCCAGTGGTGACAGGGGACATGCAGCCAGCTGCTGTCCCCTGGGAACAGAGTCAGGCTCTGGGAGGTGCTGGGTGTCTGCCCCAGCTCAGCCCCCTGACCTGGGCTGCTCTGCAGCTCTGTCTTCATCCAAATCAGGGACAATCGTCTGTAGCTTCTCTAGAAATCCAGAAGGTGATTTTATTTCTCCAGTAGATGTCTTTATATCTTCAGAACAGAGTGTGTTCTGTACCCAGATATGACCTGTTATTTAATCTTAATTAAAAGCAAATGCCAAAACCCTCTCATGTAACAGTGCACTTGAAAAATATGATAACATCCCCCTGCAAGCTGATGCTGAGGCAGAAGCGGTTGGGTCTGTGTGAGCTATGTGCAGAGGAAAAGGGTTTGATAAGAAACCTGCTGTAAAGAGCTGCCAAACCCCTGGACGTGTAAAACTGCTTTGGCAGGAGCTTCTTTTTCTTCTGGAGAACATCTTTAAGTCAGGGTGTTTGAAAGTCAGCAGTTCCTGTGCATTAGAAGGACAAATCCATGCTCACCAGAAGTATCAAGAAGTGATGGGCTGGGGATTTTGGAAACAGATCTGTAGTGTAACCGGTACCTTTTCTGTGCTAGATGGAATTTTTTCTTTGACTTGAGAAAAAAAGGCCAAATGGATTGGAGTTTTCTTCCTTCAGAAGGAATAAATAATCTGTTCTGTACATGTAAAATCACAGTATAAAGTCTTGCACTGTGTGTCTTTGCCAATAATAAAAAAAAACCACAAACAAACGATCAAACCAAACCAACCAAACAAAAAAAACCTAAATTCCTTTCATTTCATTCCCATAGACTTCCTTGCTGTTTGGATAAAATGAGGAATCATTTTTACCTGGTGGGACTTGCCAAGACCTGGAGGGACTGTGGTAGCCCATCCCTGCCAGGCTTTTCCAAAAACCCTGCCACCCTTGTTGGGCTTTTGTAGCAGCACGTGAAGAGTCCACCCCTCCCATGTCACCCCTCCTGTGTCACAGCTCTCCTGTCACCCCAGCATCAGGACCAACAGCCCAAGAGCAGCGTTTTGTCCGTGCTGCTGTCACCAAATGAAGGGTTTAATTCTGAATTCTCCCCCTCGATCCCTTCCAGGCTCAGGCGTTTACATCACCCGGGGGCAGCTGATGAATTGCCACTTATGTGCCGGTGTCAAACACAAGGTCCTCCTGAGACGTCTTCTGGCCACCTTCTTTGATCGGTAAGTCCTCTTGCTCGTTGTGCTCTCCCAAGGGATGTGGTTGATTTTTCTGGTGTTTTAAGCACGTTAATAGCTACTGTGTCATAAGTGCTTCATCCTCTGTACGTGCTGCACTGAGTACTCTGCTTTTTCTTAGTCATGCTTGAACCTGAGCTTTCCAATTCCTTACCTTAAACCCATGTAATGTGGTGATTCCTCCCTAAGAACCAAAAGAGAAGAGGACAAGGCAGTGGCTGTCCCCTGGAGTCCCCAGTGTAAGGATCTTCCTCTGCCTTTCTTGCAGGAACACGCTGGCCAACAGCTGCGGAACTGGAATCCGGTCCTCGACGAGCGATCCCAGCAGGAAGCCCCTGGACAGCAGGGTTCTTAATGCAGTCAAATGTAAGGAGAGAGATTTACTGCTGCTCTGTTGGAACAGCGTGCCGAGAGCAGGGCCAAAACCTGAGCAGGGAAGGCCAGTCTCTGTTGCGTAATCACGGGTACTAAGTATGGTGAAATTAGGTTATAGGAAAATTAATTTTTTTTATTATTATTTTGCGTCATTTTACAGGGCTGAAGTTAATTTTTGGTGGCTTTTGGCAGTGTCTTAATATAAAGCATTATTGCTACTTGACTTGCTGTATCTTAAAGCACTAATTTTGCAGTTAATTATTTTATTGATAGAAGGAAATTGGAATTATGTTTTTGGCAACGCTCAGAGCTTGATAGCACTGCAACAGACCATCTCTGGTTTATACCCCCGGGCTCCAGCTCACGCTCAGATTCATCTGAGCTCAGGGCTCTGCCAAATCCCCTGGTTTAGAGGAGCAGAGCATATGGCCCCAGTCCACCTCCCAGCAATGTCCTGCATGCAGCTCCCAGAAGTGCTGGTCCCGCTGTGCCCAGGGCTGTGGGGCTGTTCTGGGCTTTTGGGGCTGCTGGTCTTCAGCAATAAGTGGCCCCCAGTAACCAGGGGATGCACTGGCTGCTGCAGCCCTGGCAGTGTGGGAGGATCTGCTCTCCCACCTCGCCAGCAGCTTTTCTCTTCATTTTACAGGCTATTTCCTTGAGTATATTTTGTAAACTTAGGTTGTTTTTTTTAAAAAAAAACCAAACCACATAAAATGGAAGCCCTGCTACAAATAATTGCCCTCTTAAAAGGTTGCGTAAAGCAACAGGAGCTTTTATTTTTAACGTTTGAACGGCAAACAAAGCTCTGCATCGTGCCACCGCGGCTCGACGAGTGGGTCTGTCTGTCTGTAGAGCCACTGAGCTCGGTCTCTGAGCCGGGGGTATAAAAGGTTGAGCTGTTTAACACCCCTTCTGTCCTGCAGGTAAGATCCCTTTGTACACACCACCCTGACCTCAGCCAGGGCTGGGATGTGCAGGGCTACCTGCTTCCCTCTGCCTCTTTCTGCCCCAGCGCCCGGGGTTTATACAAATAAAGAGGGTTTTGCTACTTCCAGCAAGGTAGTTTATTTATGGCAGGCTCCAGAAACAAATGGTTAAATGCTCTTGCAGTCTCCATTGAATACAAGGAGCCTACTGCCTGTGTGGCAGCAAAGAGGTGCCCAGAGTGGTGGAGGAAACCCTGATGGGTTAGTGCAGCAAAGCCTGTGCACCTCGGGCTTGCTGCAGGGTGGGAAGCAGTGTGTTCTCTCAGCCACGCTGGGTTCTGGGTAGTAAATCTTTATGTAAATATTATTGTGCTGGAAAATGGAACTCTTCAGTAATTTCTTGATTTTTTTTTTTGTTTGTTTTATTTTTAAGAAAGGCAGGATAAATCTTTCCTCTCCCTAATTGTTACTGTGCTGCTGAACTCCAGGGGCCTTCTAGCCACCCTTTGAGATCTGTAGCACATGGAGAGAAAGGATAAGATGGCAGCTGTTCAGTACATAAAGACAAAATCACTAGAGTGTGCTGTTGGTGTTGCTCATAGCTTGTGTGTGGTGCTGTCCCAAGACAGACTCCCTGTTAGCAGCTTCACCCTGGAGAGCCTCGAGTCTGGACCTTCCAGCCTTGGTCCTTGCTGAGGTTTCTGAAGAGTTTCAGAGGTCAGCAAAGCATCACTGTCCAGTGACAGTGCCTATGACACACTGTCACATGCCAGGGTGCGAGATGAATTCTTATCTGCCTGAGTTTTACCCTGTGCACGAGCTTTAGTTGGTAATTATTCACCACGGCAGTTCCTTGGCTGTTGCTCCATAACATCAGGTGTTTGGTCCCTGTGGAGGAGCAGAGCTGCAGCTGAGGTGTTGCTGAGGGTACGTGTCAGGGTACATGCCAGTGGATGTGCTGGTGGTGGGACCCTGGCCAGGCTGGAGGTCCAGGCAGCAGTGGCTGGTCCTGCAGTGGCCAGCTCGAGGTGTGGGACAGGGAGAGGAGAGTTCTTTGCAGTCTTCTCTGCTCAGTCGAGAGCAGCTTGGACATTTTCCAGCCCATCAGCCTTGCCTGCACCACTGTGGCTTTTAAAAGCCATAAATGGATCTGCTGTTGAGGAGTTCATGTTGACTGTTCCTGTGTCCATCTCCGCTTTTGGCCACCCCAAAGTGCTCTGGCCATGGGTGCCAGAGGGCTGGAGGCTGGGTCCTGCCGGCAGGAGCCTGGTACCCCAGGGGCTTGCTGGGTTCCCAGGGTGTAAGTGCTCCTTCTCCATCCCCCTTCCCCATGCCTTTTGGTTTTATCCCTTCTTCATTATCTCTTACCTTGAGCTGAGGAGTCCTTGCTTGTAAGTCTCTCCTTGTGAGAGCTCTGGCCCGCAGATGAGCCTCCACCCCATGGCATCTGCCTGCGCTAAGCCTTGCGGCAGGTCCCACGAACAGGGCAGGAGCTGTGATCGTGCAGCTGCCTTTGTATTGCTGTCTCTGAATCCTCAGCTCTGTGTGTTCCTGTCTTTGCAGTGTATTGTCAGAATTTTGCCCCGAGCTTTAAGGAAAGCGAGATGAATGTTATAGCAGCCGATATGTGCACCAACGCCCGCCGGGTCCGCAAGCGCTGGCTGCCGAAGATTAAGTCCATGCTGCCGGAAGGGATGGAGATGTACCGCACGGTCATGGGCTCCACCACAAACAGTGTCCCCCTGGATCCTGAATTCCAGCCCAACACTGCTCAGGTCTTTGAGCAGCGAATCTATGCAGAGAGGAGGAGCGATTCGGGAACTATAGTAGCCTTGAGAACTAACACAGTGAACGTAGAGCTAAGCAATGGATCCAACCAGTCCTTCGAACAGAGCGAGGATGCCGAAGGGGCTGGCTCTGTGATACAGGAGGCAGCTGCCACAGATGCTATGGCATCGGATACCCAAAGCACTCCGCAACCTTTTGAACAAGGTTCGGGCTCCTCCAGCCGGCCCGAAACTCCCGTGAGAAGACAAGATGGTACTTACGGAGGGACTTTATAAAGAGAGCAAACGTTTCGTGACCTATAAGGGATCTGTAATACTAAAGCTGCTTGCATGCATTACTAATACGAAACAAAAAAAAATGTGATCAAGCCACTTACCTACTGAACTGCTACTGTTGCCTGAAAAAAATGTGATTTTTATTCTGCTTGTATTTAAAATTTATGAAGGAAATAATCGCATTCGTTATACTGTAAACGACTAGGTCTGTGGCGACCTACTTAAAAAAAAAAAATATTGGGCTCCTTTTTTGATATTCCTGAGGTTAGTCTATAAGATTGTAGCTTTTTCTTTTTCATTTTGTTTTTTTTTTTCCCCTTTTTTCTTTTCTTTTCTTTTCTTAATTTTAAGAAGGGGAGGAGAAAAGCTAG
>JANIJG010004137.1:0-11128 GCA_024611175.1 Megaceryle torquata | reverse complement strand
AACCACCCCCACCCCTTGTCATCACCACCCCATCCATTACTCAGCTCAGAAGTAAAGCCATCGTTAACCTTGTCCTCTAAAGAAAGTTATACCGTCACTTACCAGGAAAGCGAGGTGTGTTGTAGGGTACAAGTGCTGTGACTGGCAACGTTTTGTCTCGAGCAGAAGGGCTCTGGCCAAGTGGGATAGGGTGGGGGAAATCGTTACAGGCTTCTGGCGTCGGAGGGAGCCCCTGCCTGCTGTGGGTGCTGTGGGGCAGGGTGCTGTGGTGCCCGGCCGCTGGCGGGGACTCGATGTCGTTGTCTTGGGGAGTTTGATCTAGTTCCTGGGAACGGGGATGGTTCCGCAGGAGTTGAGGCTTGCACGTGTCGGGAGGACTGCGTGGGATGCAGGTGGAGACCCTGGCCGGTGGTGTGGTTGTCGTCGGTGTTTTTCCCCAGTGCTGCTGGGTTTGGGGTTTGGTTTCTCTCTCCCTCCCTCTCAGCGACTCCTTTTCCTTGGCTTCTCCTTGCTTGCACCTTCATGTCGCCTGCTTCTCGGGTGCACAGGTTCGGGTCACCCACCGCAGGTGGGCAGACCGAGCCCTGGGGCCACCTCCCGCGGGAGGGCAGTAGTCCCCCACCAGCCCCCCTCAGCTGCCTGCAAGGGGCTTTGGCGAGGGATCTGAGTGCGGGAAGCACGTTGTTTTGCTCCGGAGGGAGCTCTTGGCAAAGGCTCCCAGCAGTGTCCATGCCGAAGGCAGAGAGCGGTGCAGCCGCTGGCACGTGGGGCTCGCCCGCTGCCCCTTCCCCTCCTCCCTAGGCCGACCAGACTCTCACATTTTAGTAATTTGGAGTGTATTGGATGCAAAAAAAGTTAAAATAATAATAATAAATTAGCTTTGTGCCCTTCTGTGAAGAGGTTTCGGGGAGGAGGAAGCATTTCACCGCCTTGCTCATCCTCCAGGCAGGTCCTTCTGGGGAAAAGCCCAATGTTGAGCTATGTGTCTTTTTTGTTGTTATTGTTGAAAGCTGATGTTCCCCAGGCTGTGTCGGCTTTGGTGGCCCCAGCTGGCCTCAGCTTCATGGTGCAGGCGCTGGGATGGGACCCGCAGATGCCACTGGTGCCTGGCCAGGCAGTGGGTGCCAGCTCAGCCCCCGCTCGCTGCCTCCTGCCTGGGTCAGCTCTGCTCACTTGCACTTAGAAATCCCCCAAAAGCGACCGAAATCCTTTTCTGCAGCCCCGGGCCCTACTGTGCACAGTTGGTTTGTGGCCCCACTCGCTGCACCTTTGCCCTGGGTGCTGCTGCCGGGCTGGGCTGTGCCAGGTGCCCGTGGGGACACTGAGGCCGGGGTGCCCCGAGGGATGGGGCAACGATGGGAAAGCCAAGTATGTTTTTTGGTTTTTTTCTTGTCTTTTTAATTCTAATTTTTACTGTGACTAAACAACCTGCTTTAATGATATTTACAGCTTGTTCTTTAACAAGTTTGGAACTCCAGATGAGCGCAAGGTGCACTGAGAGTCACTTTTGAAGGCTGCTGGGGCTGAGCTGTTCTTTTCTTTCCCGCTTTGATTCCGGATGGCACTTTGCTCAGGGTTTTCTTCCTTCTTTGTATTTCCACTGGGAAAGGGGGAGAAGGGAGAGGATAACCCAACTTTTGGCCATTTGTTTTGTTTTCTTCAATACTTGAAGCAGTTTTTTTGCATCCTGGTAACAAAGCTGCCGGGCACTTAGCCTGTTCCACTGCTCCTTGCCCTGAGAAAAAACTCCATGGTGAGGTGGTTTCCACCTCGTGTCTTGCACAGCTCTCGGGTTTTTTGGCACAGCTTGGCTTGGGTGGACCGTGACACCCTGGTCAGGTGCCCTGATGTCAAGGGGGGCTGGTGCAGGTGGCAGCACCATGAGCTGCTGCAGAGGCAGGTGATGCTTCAGGGAGTGGGGACGGGCACAGCCGGGGGCTCTATTTGCACTTTACCCATGTCAGCAAACAAAAGGCGCATTTTGCCGAAGCCCGGAGCCGGTGCAGCTCGTCCCCTGCCCAGCAGCGCTGTGGGAGGAGGCTCCTTCTGCATGGAGATGCCCG
Source organism: Megaceryle torquata (assembly GCA_024611175.1). Taxonomy (NCBI): domain Eukaryota; kingdom Metazoa; phylum Chordata; class Aves; order Coraciiformes; family Cerylidae; genus Megaceryle; species Megaceryle torquata. The sequence goes on along the minus strand of JANIJG010004137.1, from coordinate 9,065 downwards.
TTGGAGCACAGACATGAGCAGGGGGTGTACCAGGGACCACAGGGCTGAGCTTGGGCCGGGCTTCTTCCTTGGCCATCCCCGAGGAGGGAGCCAGTTGTTGGCCCTGGGGGTGTCCCCAGCTGCTGGGGACCGGCTCTTGGGCAGCTCAGCCAGGTTGGAGGGGGCAGGTTTGGCTGAGGACCCTCCTGATCCCCCAGCGCCTCCCCAGAAGTTTGGGTTCACCAAAAGCTTGAGGCAAGCTGGGAGTGGATGCGGGCGTCAGAGAGCAAAAGTCATCCCTCCTTGTGTGCGTCTGTGTGCATCGATCTAGATCCAGATTAAAGCTATTGCAAAGGGTTCCTCCTCCTTTATGGCACTCGCTGGGGTTTGGTGAGCAGGCCGAGCCCGCCAGCCGGGGTTCGCAGTTGGCTGTAGGTGTTAATTCTGGACCAAACCCGCGCCCAGACAGACGGGGCCACCCTGGGGGGGCAGCAGCAAAAGTACTTGAATGGCTTAGGACAGAGAGTCTGAAGAGAGTCAAGTTGCACAGTGAAAATATATATTTTTATACCTAGCACAACTTCCTGTATATTTTTGGAGGTTTTTTTCTTCCTTTTTTTTTTCCTTCTTCCTTTTTTTTTTCCTTTTTTTTTTTTTTTGCCTTTTAGTTTTTTTCTTCTTTTGGATTTGGGTTTGTTTGTTTTATTAATTATTCTTGTTAAGGAAGGCAAACTTCTAAAATGTGAAGGGCGTTGGGTTTTTCCTTATCTGGTAGATGAGGGCAAGCATTTTGCACTAATGTTTCTTGTGTGTGGAGGATTAATGATATGTTTGAAAATGTTATATGGTAATGATTGTATTCTTCTGAAGAAAAAAAAAAGAACACAAAAACACACACACACAAAAAAAAGTAACCCCTTTAAAATACTGAATGTAAGGTGAGAACAGAGCAGTCCATCGATTGTATGCGGCTTTCCTGAGTGCCTTAGAATTTTTTGATCATTTTTTTCCAAGGAAAACAGATTAAGAAGATCAGATCATAACCGACTCCTTCCTCCTCTTTGTTTACGACACTATTTTAAATTCTAGAATTTGGGGCTGCTTTATAATGTGAATAGGAAACTGCATTCATCTAGGTCTGGTAGTGTAAAATCCAAGCATCAGTATTTATGGTATGTCTGCACCTTTATTCTTATGCTTGACTATTAGCAATATTACATGTATATTATATATCTAGTTATTCCAAGCACCTTTAAAGACAACGGAGTGTAAGCATACAAGTTACCTGCAGCTGCCATATAGTGTAGAAGCCAGCCCCTCTCCTCCTCATTAGCACCAATTAACAAACACCCCCCACACCCCGAGAGCTGCTGCTTTGCAGAAGGGCTGCATGACCTTCTGCTGCACCCCAGTCCCAGCGTCCTACCGGTCTAGCTTTGGCCAGGGGTTCGTGGTGACCCCATCCGGTGTCCCCCAGACCGGTGACGTTCCCGCGTTGGTGACGCTGGCTGGAGAGGGCTCGGGAGGAGGGATGGGGTTGGTGTTGCTGTGTCGCTGGCAGAAGTTGGGGAGCAGGTCCCTTTTTTGCCACCTCGATGGTTTAATTCTTCTAACTGTGGTTTCACCCTAGAAATTCCCCCAGGGCTGGTGGCGGGGAGCTCGGACAGGGGTAGCACAACCCAACCCCACCCGGCCCTCCAAAACTGGAACTGCCCACGGCTTAGCCGGCATTTGGGGGAGCAGAGCATCCTACCTGTGGTCGCACAGGGGTCCGCCGGCTCCCCGCAGCCCTTTGCCACTGGGGATTGGCTCAAATCACTGGTTTTTCTGGAAATAGCTCACCGTGAGTGGAGAAGGGCCAACGGGAAACGGGGGCGAGCCCCGGCCACCTCCCCAGGAGTAGATGCCCCCACCACCAGCACATCGCCAGTCCGCAGCCACCTCTCGGGCTTCAACTGCTGTTCCAAGTGTTCCTGCTGTCTGAATCGGTCGTGCTGTGAGCAAGCGAGCCCCGAGCGCGCGGGGCGGGAGGGAAGCGAGCGGGGAGCTCCCCAGCCCCGCTCGCCTGGGGGGGAGCTGCTGTCTAACGCACTCACATTGGAAACCCCTCAACTCCTCCGATGAGTTTCTTCCACTGTTAAGCGTTTTGCACACAAAATTGTGATCTTTATGTCAAGGTAAAAGCCAAAACTTGCAATACTATTTTTAGCAGACAAAAAAAATTTAAAAAAATAATAATAAAAAAAAATAGATAAATAACAACTGAGTATAAATGTATAAATATTTTTGACTTGAACATTTGGAAGGCACTTGATTCAAATAGAACATTAATCCTTTGGACAGAATGTTTGGGAAAAAAAAGGACTTAAAGTACAAGGTTGTTTTTAAAGCGTCTTCATAGGGTATTAAGTAGTACTGTAATTCATGACTGTTAAAAATACTTTCTGTGCTGTAAGGAAATCTCACAGTACCACTGAGTTATGTTCCTCAACTGTCTCAGCCACGAACGATGCTAGCTTCTTTTCTTTTTTCTTTTTGTTTGTTTGTTTGATTTTATTTTATTTTTCTTCTTTTCTGTTTGGTTGGGGTTTTTTGTTTTTGTTTTTTTTAATCGTGCATTATCCACTAGTATTTATGTGCTCTTACTCTGTATAGTTAAGACTGTTATTTTGTAGCCATGGCTGACACAATCTATCAGTAACTAAAAACAAAACAAAAAGAGAAAAGATTAAGACCCCCGAGTTGGAACTGTGCTCATAGCTGTTTTCATATGATGAAAAATCCATTTAAAAAAGAAAACAAACCAAACCCAATGTGATCATTAATTGTAAAACGCTTTGTAAAATTCACATTTACAAAATAATAAAGTAAATTACAATTAAATGCTTTTCTTTGCTCTGTTTCCTTTCTTTCTTTCTTGGTCTGGATGTTGCTAATCACAAGTGGGCGTTAATAGGTGCTGAAGGTCCCTGTGCTGCCTCCAGGGGCCAGACTCCACTTTGAGGTGTGAAACAAACCCCAGCCTTGGCCATCTGAATGGTTTTGCCCAAATTGAGGGTTTGCAGAGTTCCCTGCCGTGGGCTTGCCCCACCTCTGAGTTGGCTTGGGCATCTTTGGGCTTTTTTTCCTGGAGACACCCCTCCCTTTATTTATTATTATTATTCTTGAAAATGGACTTTGCAGGGTGAGGATGCTCCAGGAGATGCTGTGTTGGCGGCTGCCAGGGGTCGAGGTACCGGCACCATCAGGCCAGGAGGTACCAGCACTGCCAAGGGATGAGATACCAGCACCAGTTGGGAAGATGCTCCAGTGGTGAGGCCGTAGGAGAGCCCTGGGAGGTCTGAGCCCTGCCCAGGGCTTTGGGCTCTGTCCAGGGAGGAGGTTGTTGCCGGGGTTGACATTGTCTTTGGGATGGGGAAGGGGAAGGAAGGTTGCAAAGCCAAAGAGTGCGAGATGCCCTCGCAAGGTGGGCAGAGCAGGATGCAAGGGACCCCCGCAGCTGGAAGGAGGTCTGGATGTGGCAGGGTGAGCTGCAAGGGTGGAAATTCTGTAATGTTTGTCTTGTCTTTTTTTTTTTTTTTCCCTTTTTTTCCCCAACCCAATTGGCCGTAAAATTGCTGAGAAGCTGCATTTCCTCTGCTTAGCAAGAAAAAAAAAAAAGAAACAACAAATCCAAAACTGCCCAAAACCACTTGCATTTGGGGTTTCATTTAATCTCATCTTCCTGAAAGGAAAAACACAGAAACTTGGATGCTCATGTACAGCACATACCGCTGCGTTATATAAACCATTTCAAACTGATTTATTCTAAATGAGTTGGTATAATCAGAATTTTCCTTATGAGCAGCTTTCTTGCAAACGTCAGTATTTCAGAAAAAAAAAAGAAAAAAGAAAAAAAGAAAAAATATCCAACAAAAAAAACCATCATCAGACTGCTCCAATATTTCAAACTGATTACTTATAAACACCATTTCTAAAATTGGGTCTTTGGTGTGCAGTATTGTCAGAGTGGGTGTATTATGATCTGCAGAGAGTATAAAAAGATAAATGAGTTATTTAACCAAGTAAACGACGTTGCTGTAGAAATGTGCAGAGGGAAAGTGTGTGCGGGGGGCGGGGGGGGACAGGACTGTGCCGTACCCTGCCTCGCACTGCGGCAGCCGAGAGGCGCGCGGGGAAGCGGGTGGAGAGGATGGAGAAGGGTCTCCTCTTGGCATCGTTAATGTCGGTATTTTTATTGCTGTTGGTATAAAAAGGCTGGGCTTTCTCTGCCCGGTGCTGGGTGGTGATTTTGGCAGCACTCTGTGAGCGAGAAGGAGGAGGCTGAGATGAGCAGCAGGGTAATGGGTGCAGCCAGGGGCGTGCGCTCCCCTGGGGCATTAAAATATGCCCCAGTTGTTGGTTGGTTTCTGGGAGGCAGCTCAGGGTTTTAGAGACTTGACCTCTCTTTGTTTTGTCAGTTTCTGCTCTGGAGGGAGACACAGCAGAGTGCTGCTCCTACCCAAACTCTCTGAATTTGTCCCTTCATCTCTACCCCTGCTGGTTTTGCCCCCTGGGGTGTTATGGGGTAAAATCCATCCAGGTCTCTCCCAGTGCCCAGCAGCTCCCTCATTCTCCAGGAAGAAAAGCACCAGTTGAGTGAAAGTTGTTCTGCTTGCTGCAGTCCCTGCTGAGCTGCAGATTTAGGCTGGTTTTTGGTTTTCTTAGAGTTTCTCTTTTCCAGTGCTGCTCTGCACTGGCTCCTGATGATGTACCACCCAGGAGGGTGCAGGGGACCTCATCGCCCACCACAGTGGAGGAGGTGAGGCTGCCAGGCTGCAGTCAAGCAGGGCTGAGCCAAAAGGGCCAGGAACTTGCTTCAGGGTGCTCGGAAGGGTCCCAAAATGTGAGCTGTAGGCAAGGGAAAGCAGGATGCACTAGGAGGCAGCTGGCCAGGGCTGTCTCCAGGAGATTCAAGGAGTGGCAGAGCCTGAGGCAGACATAGCTGTGTTGGCCACTGTAGAAGGTGTTGGCCATTGGCAGAAGGCATTGGTCTTTGCCTTTGCAACTGGGGGATGCTGGTGGGCAGCCAGCAGACACTAGGGGCTGTGGTGGCATCCCAGCACCATGTGGCTCCACCAACACCAAGCTGCCATGTGAGCCCAGCACTGTCCTTATTCCCAGCCCTGCAGGAAAGAGGAGAGAGCACGAGCCGTGCCTGGCTGAAGCTGAGACACCAGCTACAGCTGGATCCATCCCAGCTCACCACACTTAGCCCAGGATTGCCGCCTGGGGGCGGGGTGGGTGCGTGCCCGTGGGTGCTGGGGGTGCCGTTGCTCACTCTGCCCCACTCCATACATGTAGATGAAGCATAAAATTTATGCCAGAGAGGCCCCTGAGCAGATGCTATAAATCAGGGCTGCGAGCGCTCCCCGCACCAGCGGCTGAGGAACACTCCACGGCTTCTCTTATTTATATGCATCTTTTGCACCGAGCCATTTGATAATAGAGTGTGGAGGGGCACTCCAGCTCCGGGGACAGCTGATATATATCGTGCAGGACAGAAAATACAAATAAAGGGTGAAGGGTAGGAACTGCATCATTCCCCACCGTGCCTGCCGTGCTCCACGGCGCTGACTTGGGCGCACGGGCGCTGAGTTAAGATTGCCACTGGCACATAAATCAGCCCCGGCGAGCAGGGCTGCAGGCAGGGTCTTTGGAGTGTTTTTGTAGGGTAGCTTAAAAGTAATAATCAAAATAGTCACAATAATGTCCCAGGTTGGGTGAAGGGATGGTGGGGGGGTGGCAGGGATGGGTTGGAGTGTGAGCGGAGCGTGGCGGCTGGCCACATCCTCAGGGATGTGCGGGGACGGTGAGAGCCGGCGACGGTGGTGGCAGTGTGGTGACAATTAACGTGTTCCTGCAGGAAAGCTGCCACCAGTGTGCAGGTAATTAATGTGCAGCCGCTCCCCGAGCAGCTAACGGGGGGATCTGTTGCAGGAGGGCAGCTCAGTGAGGCAGGCACTTGGTTTTGGGGCTGGGCTTGGGGGGAAGTGACAGCAGAGGGGGCTCCCAGATCCTTAGTGGTGGGGTCCAGTCCTTCCAGGATTCAGGCAGGGTCCCACAGGGCCAACAACCCTCGCCCAGTTCTCATCCTTCTGGGGGTCTCCTCCCTCTGGGAGAGGAATTGGATCAGCCTAATTCAATGCAAGGACAAAAAGTTGAAAAAAAAAAAAAAAAAAAGGAAGAAATGCCAGCCACAAACCAAAATGACAGATAAATCTAGGAGGGGATGTAATCTCACTCACTGGGCCCAACCAGAAGTTACAACACATAAATTATTGCGCCTAAAAGCTTCTATAATTTCCCTTCTATTTGATTCCCCATAAAGTGCCACGATGCCCTCTGCATCTACCCGTTTGATTATACATTTGTACCAAGACGCAGCTTATGCTTAAAATAACATTACTGGAATAGAGATGGACAAGAGAATTCATTTGAATGGAAATCAATTTGATTAGAAAAGTAAATTACCCAGAGTATATGAGCAGCATATTGTGGTTCTGAATAATAATAATAATAATAAAAGAAACCAAACCGGTGGCAGCAAAGGATCTGAAGTGTTTTCATGGAATGGAGCTGCTCAGGCAGTGACTGAGCTGCGATCGCTGCCCAGCACGGAGCCAGGGCTGGGTCCCTGCACTGGGGACCCCCCAGGCAGAGCTGCCCCATGTCCCTGGGGTGCCCAGTGCCACCAGGACCCCTTCAGGGGTGTGATTTTATGGACCCAGGGGTGATGCTGGTCTGAAATGGCCACTGGCCGAGCCGTGGTCCCCCAGACTGGGAGTCACTGCTCTGATTTGGGTGACACTTGGGACAGCCAAGGTGGCCGGGGGGGGAGGATGGCAGTGTCCCTCCCTTTGTATCCATCCCCACTCCTGATAAAGATGCCACAGAGGCTGAAAAGGTGGCAAGGAGCCAGGCAGGCCAGTGGCCATGGGTGCAGGACCCCCAGTCGCTCCCTGAAGGTGCCTTTCCCCTGCGTCAGCCACGGTGCGAGGGGACGGCCGAGCTGCGCGCTTCGCTGTGCCACGATAGTTTATAAATAATCAATTGGTATTTAATTCCCATGTGATAACTGTCTTATTAAATCTAAATTTAATGTGTATTTGGGAAACCCTAATTTAAAGTGTTACTGCATGCACCATCTGGTGTGCTCTCTAAATACAAATGCAATAACATAATTCAGAATTACATCATAAAAGTAAGTTATAAGAGATTAAAATGCACAACTATGTTCTTCAGTCAAGGCAGCTTTTATGCTTTTTCTCCTGATTTAGACACAAATCACAGCCGAAACATCCCTACCCTGGTGAAGTGATTTTCTGCAGGGATTTTTGTTTTAATGGTGAGCAGGAGCACACGGGAGGGAGTTGGAGCGGAGCAGGAGCTGGTGCCGGGCTCTGCTGCCGTCCAAGACACCGGAGCTGTGGAAACCATCTGCTCAATGGTGCTGAGAGGGCCCCAGGTGGTGCCCAGGCCAGGGAGAGGTGATGGGCACGGGGCACCCTGGGGTGTCACATCTGCCTCCACCCCAGCAGCGAGCTCCCCCTGCTCACCTGAAGCACTGGGTTTTTTAAAGGTAACACCTTAACGCTGCTCAGAGCGTCTCCTCCCAGCACCTTTGCACTAGTGAGGGCCAAGCTGGGCACCGGGGAGACTCGACAACCCCTCACGCTGCCTGTTGTTGCAAAACCAGTCAAATACAACCCAGAGTTTGGTGTATCAATGATCTTTTATAGTGGCGGTCAATCGAATAACTTTGCAGACCCCCCCCCTATTTTCTCTCTCCATTGAATGAAACATGAGGTTCCTTAATAGAGAGGGAAATTAAAATCTAGTTTTATTGCAGTTCCTGTAACTGGGATCTAAGCTATTAATAATCAATCCATTCTTGCTTAAAAGCTAACATTTATCACGCCAGCTAAGATGAGCTGACGGGCACTGGGGGGAAACTACAATTGACGGCAATTACACTTTGAAAAATGTTATCTGTGCCACTGACCACTGGGGATAAATGATGAGATTTTGTTTGTTTCTTCAAGCTTCAGATTCTTTTTCCCAACTTCTTTGTTTTTTGGTAGGTGGTCATCATTTTGGTTTTTACCTTTTGCCTACAGGTTGGCTCAGCGCTGACCTGCTCAAGGCAGGACCTGAGGGAAGGGAACGGCACCGTCCCAGCGTCGTGGGGACCCTCCATGCTGCGTCCTGGTGAGTGCCATCCTGTCTGGGTACATTGCACCTTCCTCATCCTCACCTGGGGACATCACGCTCTGAGTGAGCAGTGGTTTCCTCACCCCAAAGGACACCCAGGGGTGCCCATTGAGGCTGGATGGCCCAGCCAGCCGGTGTCTGTCCTTCCACGGGATCCCTTCCCCTGGTTTAGGATAAAATCCCGTTGCAGAAAGCACAAGCACGATGGGTGGGAGTGGGACTCTGGACCAGCTGTGTTTTGGGGCTACCAAACCTCTTTGAACAAAGAACCCAGCACCAAAGTTTATTCGTTTTATTCCTGCATTTTACAAGGGGGAGGAAGAGGCTGGTGAAGGAACTGATTTACTTGATTTACTGGTATTAATGAAAGAGCTGACCGTAGATCTCCCGCAGCAATATTACGCTCCCCACGATAATTCTCCAGACTCCAAACTTTTCAAATGAGTTTTTGCAATTTAAAATTAATAATTGTTCTGTCTAGAACAAGGATAATTAAATGCCTGTTCATCCTCATTATTGTCAGCCTTCTGATTTGTTGTTTTCTCTGTAATAAAATTAACCGGTTTAACTAATGGGTGCCAAAACTTGATAATTAAAGCTGAGCAAATAATTTGCAACAAATAATTTACCCACTGGATTTGGCGGGGTCTATGCAGGCGGCAAGGGGCTGGGAGCCAGCACAGAGCACCTCGGGCAACCTCCTTCTTACAATGGTCATTTTTTAAATGAAAAGTTCTCTTCTCTTCTCCTCTCTTCTCTCTTCTCTCTCTTCTCTTCTCTTCTCTTCTCTTCTCTTCTCTTCTCTTCTCTTCTCTTCTCTTCTCTTCTCTTCT
>JANIJG010004136.1:0-15509 GCA_024611175.1 Megaceryle torquata | reverse complement strand
AGATAGAAATGGTGAAAGTTAATGGAAATAAAATAAAATAAAATAAAATAAAATAAAATAAAATGTTATTGATGTGCCCTGGGCAGCAAAACCCACTTCATTGGCTAAACGAGCTAGCTATGGAATTTGTGATTAAGACAATATGTAGCTGATAGGTCCTTCATCTTTCCTCCCCACCACAAAATCCCCAGGAAAGATTTTGTGTGTTGATAGCCATAATTAAAGCTGTATCCCAGCTCAGCATGTGTCTCCTCTTCCTAAAATATTGAGTGCCTTAAAGCAGTATGGCCAAAAGCCTGGTGACAATTCACTAAATAGAACAGAGCTTGTAGTTTAGGGAGCTTCACTAAGAGAAACCTAATGACCTGAGAAGTCAGTCCCTCTCTCCCCACATAGGCAAAACTCCCATTAACATCTGCAAGTGGATGACCAGTATGTGGCAAGAAGTCTGATGGAGTTAAAGAAATATTAATGGAAGCACAAAGAAGGAGCAAGGATCTATAATGCCAGATGAGTAGTCTGCTTAAGTCTGCTTGTTTTGAAGGAACAAACTAAACTATTAGGCCTAATGGTGCCTTAATATCATTAATTAAGCACAGTAGACATTAATGTCAAACACTTTTCCTTCATTGAAATACTGTGAGGAGTCTCAACTGGTCCTGGTAAACCTTTTTTTTTTCTCCTTTTAGTGGTTTCTCTACAGGAGTCCTTGTTGATTTTGTCTCAGGGGATATTGGGTTTTAAAAGCAATCATAAGCTGACCATGCTGCTCTTCTTTTCTTATATGTCCCTGGCAGCTCCCAAGCAACCCATGCTAGAGAGCTGGCTGTGCTAACCCAGACCCAGGGATTCAGAGTCCCCTGGACATCCTCTTACAGTGCTAATAGGTTAACAGATTACTAACAAGCCATTAACAGGTTTTTTCATGCTGGTATGTTTGATGTTGAGGGAGGTGTTTAGTGTTTAGAGTCGATTCAGCTGGTAACCCAGCTGAGACAGATCCATGCATCTTTTTACTCCAGAACTGAATATAAAAGGTGTTACACAAGCATCGTGTAATTTATTAATTATTATTAAGGCATGTTACATTGCATCAACTGCATCCCTGATGGTTAGTCATTCTCCACTTTTATTGCCCCTGGTTAGTGTCCTGGTTTGAGCTAAACCAGAACCAATTCACTGTTCAATAATTTTACTTTTGAGCTCAGTCTCTTCAAAGTAACTGCACTTTCTGAAGTTAGTGGCATGTTTTTCCAGAATGTCTGCTTCTAGCAGTGATAGCACTTGGTGTTTATAGTTACTAGCAAGGATTGGTGTGTGCAGAAAGGCTCTTGCTTATACTTGCTCCTATAAAAAACAAGGTCACTGTTAAATCTTGTGCACCTTGTTGGAGTGCTGTAAGTGAAAAGGTCATACGTAAGTGAAAAGAAAAAGTTGCATCTGTGGGGAGGGGCATTCAGGACAGGTGACCCTAAACTGACCAATGGGGGATTCCATCCCATTTACATCATATTTACTATAAAGCCAAGGGATCACAAAGGTCAAGATTCCTCTTCAAAGGCTGGTGTCTACATAGACCTCTGTTCTTCTGTCTTTGATCCCAAAATGTGAGTTTCTGAATCTCACTCTTGTTTCCTGTTAAGTCCAGTCTGGGATTTTATCAGTGCCTGCCTTGTAACACCAGTGGTGACTGACTGGAGGAGTTTGATGCTGGTTTTCTTTATAGTTGTATATGTTTCATTATTTTCTTATTGATATTATTATCTTTTTTGTTATTGTTTTGCTGAAGCTATTTTAGTTTGGGGTTTTTTTCAAACTCCTAAGTCTCTCTCACTTATTCCCTTTCCCTTCTCCTTTGGGAAGGGAGAAGGGTTAATAAAGAGCATCTACCATGTGTTTAGTGGGCAGCCCAATCTCAACCCTGGAGAGTTAGACAGAAGGGATTATTCTGTAAAGGGCTTCTGGATTTAATCTGTGAGAAAACGTGTCTAGTACTAGAAAGGTACTGCAGCCCTTGGGAAAAGCCTACTGTTCAGTTTTGGAGAAGAGATGATGCCCTTAGCACAACTGGTTATTTTAGGCAGAAGTGAGATAAACGTGGGAGAAAGCCAGCTAATCTGGGTTGCCAGATGGGATGCTGCAAAGCAAAAGGAACAGTAGCAGGAACTATCTGAATGAGAGCATAACAAAAGAACATAGTCATTATCACTAGCTCTAATGCTTTTTAACTCGTTGGGATGGTGACAGAAAAATCTGTAGTAGGTTTGAGTGTGCTTATAAAGCAGCAGACGTTTAAGAGAACAACAGAAACAGTGTAGGCTATTTATTATCAAGGCAATAGTAACAAGACAGGAATATTTAGTTAGGAGAAGTTGCAAGCCAAAAAGAACCCCAGCCTCTACTTTTTAAAGGATCTTGTAATTCTCTCCTACATGTGTCTTTTGATACTCAGGCCAAGGTGACATATGTCCACCTCTGCAACTTTGGAGGTAGACAGTAAAAATCCCCACTATGGATTTCTGTGCAGGCACACAGAGTGAGGACTCTACTGAATGTCCTGAACATCTTTTTTAGCCCCAAAAGTTCTTATTCAACTTTATTCTTAAAATGGGCATTGAAGTAACGTGGGGTTGGACTCAATGATCTTTGGAGATCCCTTCCAATCCCTAACATTCTGTGATTTAAATAGCAGGTTCTACTCTCATCTCATGAAGAGGTGATGAGGCTTGGAACCTTCTAATTTTTTCTTAAGGTGCTTCAAGTTTCATGCTCAATCTCAGCTGTTGGAAACCTGTCCTTGAGGCTTTGGGGATAGCCAGGAAAATCCCTTCATAATGTCTACCACAGTAGTCACAGGATATATTCAGTTCTGGTGTGCTGAGTTACTGGGCTTAGCTGGAGGAACTGTGCTGTCTGGGCTAGTGCAAGAGAAAGATAACACTCAAAAATATTTTACTAAGTGGTGATATAGATTTGATAGAGATGGACCTCACCATCCTACAGCAAAAACTTGATTACTGCTGCATCAATCTCCAGGCACTTGTGTTTGGATTTGGCATAGCAATGAGAAGGTTCTCAACACCTAGGTTTCAAAATGGAGATAGGCAAAAGTATTTAGCACATTGTAGAATTGGAGTTTACTGGAAACACGATGGTCTAACCAGTTACCTTAGACATATATGTGCTTTCAAGGATGCCTAGATTTGTCCATCTGCATATATAAAATAAGAAGAGCAAGGAGGACCATAAGAACATAAATGTTCAGACAAGGAGTTCATTTAACACAGAAGTTTTTTTCTGATACACAGTGAAGAGGACACAAGAATTGGACCAGGTTGCTTCCAGCTTTCAGTATCTGCAGCTCACACAGCTGGAAAAAAGGGACAAGTTTTCAACTACCTTCATCACAGCTGGGCTAATAAATGTTACTACTTTTCCCTAAAGAATTTGCATCCAGATATTGTCCTCACTACAAAACTTATTGTGTAAAACAAAGAGCTGAAATAGGTCCTTCAATGTTCCTCATTCATTCCATTCATGTGAGAGGATGACATTTATCCCTGGTGATAGGCTCAAGGTCTGCTACATCTGAACTGTGTTAAGCTGACAATAACTGTCAACAACAGAGACAGCACATATGAAAGTAGCATCAAAGCACTGAAAAAGATAAATACACCACCTGGAGCTAAGGAGAAGATGAGCCCCCATGCCTGTCAGTAAGGGCTGCCATTAATTCCACATTCCCATTTTGCTACTGAAAATCCAAAAATATATAGGCTTGTTTTGGGGTAAAAAAAAAAATATCTCCCCAGTTATGAACTGGTTGAGTAGATTAGGTTTCTTTAGCTTCAGTTCTGTGAGAAATAAAGATGTGGAAGACAGAGTAGAAGACAAGTCTGGTCTCAGGATTCTCCCTTCAGTGTCAATGGGAATTTAAGGTCTGGCAATATAAAGGCAACACCTTGAAGGGGACTTCACTAGAGAAAAGAAATATACTCTGACAATCCATTTTTGCAGTATAATGCTGTATGATGTGACAGAAGGGCTTTTTTCTTTCTATGTTGAAATGCACAGTAAGAATCATTAAGTTTCCATAAAAATATCAACCTCCTGAAAACACAGGGCATATGCAAAGGGAAATAATAATAAAAAAAATCAACAAGGTTTCAAAGCTGCTTGCACTTAAAAATAATGATAAAAATAATAAAAATTGCTGAATAGAAAAAAAAAATAGCAAGTTCTAAAAAGTTTAATATATATATATAATAAAGGCCTCAAATGCCTAGTCTGCTAGCTTATGGATTTAGTTCATCAGCTTGATGTCTTTCTTGGTTTCTTCTACTGCCAACCTTCCCTTAATCACCAGCAGGCTAGCTGAAAACATAAATGATCTCTGAGAGACTTGCTTGCAAGCAAAATCAGTGTCTGCCACAGCATGGGATTCTTGTAATTAGGGCCTTAATTCCACTCGTTCTGCAATCAGTGGTCATCCTAGATGAAAGCATAAATGACTTTTTAATGCAAGAAAAGGCTCTTAAAACAAGATATTTTCCTCCTTTACCAGCAAGTAGGAATATAAAAGACATTCAAAGGAATCAGACAGAAGATGTAAAAATAGAGTTAGTTCACACAGCACTCAGGACAGAAATGTACCCGTTGGAGTTATAACAAACCAAGACATGTTCCCCGAAGCATAACTTCATTGATGGACTCTTCTCCCCATAGTCTTTATTATCCTTGTGTTTTGAGCATATCCTGTGCAAGCTTATTAAATCGTTCCTCTAATTAACCTGATAACATGAACTCGCAGTTGGACTTACTGGTCAGAGTTGGAATTTAATGTTCAGACACTTACAAGAAAAAAAATAAAACTGCTCACTGGGGTAAATAGTTACCTGATGTTTAAGGAAGATCAAATAGTCTGAAAATATTAGCCAAGCTTATTATGTAAAAGGTGTAGCTGAAGTGACCCAAAGACAAACAACATCCCCATAAACACACACGAAGTAAAACCTAAAGCTCTGCTGTCTGCTTAGCCCCAGAAGAGCAGAAGCTGGAGGCAGGGGACCAGCCCTACTGCAGGAAGTAACAACTCATTTCATTAACCCTTGCTACACCACCTCAGAAGCATCTTTCCTCTTCTCCAAGAACAATAAGAATTAAAAAAAAAAAAAAAAAAAAAAAGTGTTCTGAATCTCCCCCACACTGTTTCTTGGGTCTCCCATGCCATGCTCCCTTTGAAGGAGTTATCAGGCTTCAGTACTTTAGGAATGGGACAAACCACTTGATTTTGGTTGTACTGCTGATGTGCCTGCAGCAACACGTGTGGCTATTTAATGATGCACTCGAGCAACAAAGAAATTGAAGGCAATAAACCAGCCTGGTGACTTGTTAGAATCCCCACTAAAAGGCATCTCACTCTTTTTCTTTCTTCTCTTTTCTTCTTTTTCTCCTCCTCTTCTTCTTCTTTCTTCTTCTTTCTTTTTCTTCTTCCTTCTTCTTTTTCTATGGGAACTTTGTCTGTATGACTCATTTCCTTCTCCAAAGGACTTTACATAACAGAAAGGTAAATACAACTTGGATTGGTACAAAACCAGCTGTGATGGCCTGACCTGGAGACAAAAATTAGATTGATTTTAAAAGATTAGTTATGTCACTTTTCCAAATAGAAAACAAAAATAAACACACTTTAGGAAAAAAATCTTTCCAGGTATCTAGTTTATCTGCAAGTGAATAAAGAGATTTAAATAGACAGTCATGATTTTCCCCTTTTTCCAGGGTCTGCTTCTGCTTAAGTTAAGGGTGATTAGCACAACGAAGTTAAACATGGAACGACTGTCCCCAAGCTCTGTTTAGGCTCAGCATTGTTGCTACTGATGGTCCAGACTTGCAGAAAAGAGGGTGTGCTCAAAGCCTTAGCTTTTTCCTGCTGTGTTTGCCATACTAACAAAAGCTACTGTCTCTGTTTCCAGGCATTGCTTCATTAAAGCTGGAAGCAATCTTGGTGTTGAAGAGGTCAGTTTTTTAATGTTGCCATCATACACAAAGCAGGTAATGGACATGTGAGTCAAACTTACTCATGTATATGCCCTTTTCAAAGTGAGGCTTCTTGGATCTCATTAAGGCACAGACCTGTTGTGTATGAAGTCCATGGGAAAAAAATGCCCTGAGTGCTAGAAAAGGAGGATTCCTACACACTACTCCAAAACTTAAATTGGAATCATATTGCAAAAAAGAGCAAAAGAAAGAAAAAAAAAAGACAAAAGTCTTTGCCAGCAGCTGTCATGTTTGCCTGGCTTTATTATCAGGATAGACAGAGCAGTGAAGAGTCAATTTATTCTCTTCCTCAAATAAACCCTCTAATTAGTGACTGCTGTTTCTAGACTGAATAGGCAGTAAACATGGCAAAGTTTATCTTCAGTGGAAGGTAAATATGTACAAATAGGTGTAGATACTTTGATGAAAAAACACAGAGACATCTATATTTTATATAGCTTATATACCAGATAACCAGTTTAAACATTGCTGCAGAATTGCCAGTTTGTATATCGTTATCCTCACGCAGGATGCGATTAGGAGAGTACCCAGAAGCTTTGATCACATGGTGGTCTCTTGTTGAAGCTGCTCCATCTTTAATCAAGTTCTCTTAACTAGGTGGTAAGAAGACTGGAAATAGAGCTAAATGATACCAGTCAGGTAAACACATTTCCTTTTGAACTGGGGCATTTCTGGGGTGGCTCAGTATTTGACTGGGAGAGTACTTGGGATTTCTGGAGACCATGTCCACAGGTGAAGAAGCTGAGGATGAACATTAGACCACAGAGTTGCATGAGTAGGACTTTTAGACTGGTCAAAAGTGACAAAGAGAGAGGATGGGATATAAGAGGCATCAGGATGGCAATTCAGGGTTGTCCCCCAAGCCATGCAGGTGGTGGGAAGAAAGGAGGAGGAATCCATCTGCCTTCTTTAAGAGATGCAGCTTCTCAAAAGCCCTGCTTTTAGCAATCCTATCTTTGCTGTCCCATCTTGCATTCTTAAGCTTGGGAAAGCATCCCAAAGCCATAGTTATCACAAATAATTGCATTCACAAACTCTTTGCTGTGTACCTGCTGACTGTCCCCACCTCTGCCTACTTCCAAAAATCCAGATTGCTCAAGACCCACTTAAAAAAAATTCCCCCCGGTATCATCGTGATTCAGAGAGATTGCATCAAACTTGCTGCCTTTCTGACCTCTCCAAATCCCTGACTAATATGTCACAGGTCTGAATTTACCTTTTCTTGATCCCCAGGTAGGACAGGACCTGCGAAGACCTTGGGTGCCCTCTGCGGGCAAGAGGAGAGATTGAGCCTGGTGCCTCCAGCAGATCTGCAGCTCCATCTAGCGTCACACAGCCAGCAAATATCCAGCAACCAAACAAAATCTCGCAACGAAATCCTTACAGCGAAATCAACGAATCCTTACAACGAAATCCTCTGGAGCACGTCTTAGCAAGAATAGAAAGGGGTTTGCTCTTTCGAGAGGGTTGTCTTGTTAACGTATTGCAGCTACAGGGCCTTTTTTTCTCTTTTTATATTTTTTTTTTTTCCCTTTTTTTTTCCCCCCTTTTTTTTCCACAGCTTTGCAACGATAATTACTATTTTCAATAACTGGAGTGGCTGGCAGGAGCACTGTACTGTTGGGACTGAGCTGAGGGTAGAGCTTTGGTCCTTTAGTGGAAAACACAATGGAAGCAAAGCTGAATTCCACCCTCCAGAGCTGACTATCTTAGGTATGTTCCATAATAGTGCATTTCAAAGAAACACTATGAAAACATAAGTACCAAAGTCCAAATTACTGTTCTAAAAATCCCTGAACAGAATGGGCCAGAATTCCATAAACACATGATTTTTTTTTCTTTTTTCTCCTGCTTTTAATTATTCTTTTGGTTCCTAGAAGTACTTAGTCTTCCTGTCTTGACAGAGTTTTAGCCTTCCTCATAGAAATGCCCAATCCAGAACCCAAATTTGACAGCTCTTTGACATCCTTCTCAGTGGTTTCTAGTGGGCTTGCAGATGTTCCCTAAGGTCACTTAGTGATGCAGGATGCAGAGGACTTGTGCGGGGTGCTGTTCTTCCTTTAAAGAAATAGCTATCTGCAGCACTCACAAATCTTGAGGGATAGCCTAGAGTGACCATGGGCTCATTTTGAACTCAGACTGACCTTTCACAGTGAAGTCGTTTTGCCCCTGGCTGTGTGCTGCCCTGTGGTGGGGGCACTTTCCCTCCAGTCTCCTCTGAAGCAGTGACATTGTGCAGAGAAGAACAAGCCACAGAGCTCAATGTGAGCCAAATCATTCCCAAATCTGGGGTTGCTTCCAAAGATCACGAAGATGTACAAGCATTTCAGTGTGAGATTCTCATAGGCAGGCAGAGGTCAGATGTACTGTACTTAGGAATTGAGAAGAAAAATTGATTTTATGCCCCGTGGTATTTGTTCAGTGTGTGCAAATACAGCCATATAAATAACTGCCTCTGTGTTTAGTTTTTCATTACTGAGAAATTAGGAAAGTCAAAGTCAAATGTGAATGGACTTGATATTTTTTTCCACGTTTAAAAGGTCGCAGGAAGTTACATTTAGATTTGAAGCTCTTCTTGGTCTCTTCAAATCTAAAGATCACAAAGCAAAGCAAAAAAATTTGGAGCAATTAAGATAATTTTTATTTAATTTTTAAATTAGTTTAGAATTTCCTTCAATTTGCATGTTTACTCAGCTGGAAGAAAATGATGAAATGAACATTATTCAATCAATTGGCTCAGTCAATCCAAACCTTCATTTTTCAACAAATGACTGTCCATCTCAAAGAACACCACACATTAGTAGAAAGACACAAGTACCTTTTGTCACCCTAATTAATGGCTTCAAAATGATTTATTGAGTCTATATTGCCCTCAACAAACTGAGTAGAGGACACAACAGTGCCTCAGTGTGAACACAAATACAATAATTTCCACCATTTTCAAGTAACCAAATATTTAATCAATAACAGGGGTGTCAGACAAAGCTTTATTTGCTGACATATATGATACTGCTGTGATCTTTTTCTATGCCAGTAGTGCTTCCTGGCCCCAAAACATCACCCTTTACTCAGTATTTAAGTCTATTAAAACCTGAATAGTGTAAATAGTTCTGTGATTAGTGGAAACAGTAAAGGATTTTTTTTTTTTTTCCATTAAAATGAGCCTGAAAATTTGAATTCTCATGTGGCCTCTGAAGGTTTGGGCTCATACATTGTTCTTTCCTCAGTAAGGAGTGCTAAAGATGTCATGCTCCACTACATGATTCCTTATTTTCATTAAACTGGGCAAAAAAAGATCAGGTTATTCAGCCTCTGTTGCTTTGTCAAGAGTAGCTGGAGTTCCAAATTTTGGGGGGAAATCAGGTAAGAGCACACGAGTAGACAGAGCTCATACATTCCACCTTCCATGAAACCACTGAATGAAGATGTTCCATACCACTAATTTCAGCACTTCATTTTGCTGGTGGGCTTTGTTCCAGCACCTGGAAGTTATTAGAAGGTCTGGTTTCTACTTCCTCAAAGATAGATTATTTTTCTCAATTACTGCTAATCAAAACCATTTCTCTTGCCATTTCTTTTCACAGCACAGGAGCAGTTCAGACATGAAAAAGTGGCACTGCCAACGTACAGAGGTATCTCAGAGGTGTCCACAAGGCAGAGGGATACAGCACTGCAGTTAAAACAGCATGGGGGAAGAAGAAGGCAGCAGTGGGGGGAACTTTGAAGTGGTGGCATTTGTCTTCCTAGGTCACAGCTACATGTGATAGAGCTCTGCTTTCCTGGAGATGGCTGAACATCTGCCTGCCAATGGCAAGTAATGAATTAATTCTTTATTTTTGTTTTGCTTCTGGGGGTGGCTTTTGCTTTACCTCTTAAACTGTCTTTATTTCAACCCAGGAATTTTCTCGCTTTTGTAATTCTCTTCCCCCATCCTAATTAAGGGGGGAGTGAGTGAGTGCCTGTGTGGGGCTGAGGTGCCTACGGAGGTTAAACCTCAACAGAGATTTTGTATCCTTCTGGAGTGGCAGCTGGAGGCCAGGCATAATGTCCTTGAGTATCTCAAATGGGGACATATGTCCATCCTTAGGCACTTGCTCTTGAAATAGTTGCCTGGAGGAAAAAAAAAAAAAAAGAAAAAAAAAAAGTTTATTTTCTCAGATATGTTGTGGGAATACTTTCCTTCTGTTTTGACTTGGAGGGTTTCCGTGAAATATTTAAACATTTTCCTGACTCACAAAAACCACACACCCAAAAAATTGACAGTATTTTGAGGAGAAGAAGAAAGAAAACAAAAGTTGTTATCTAGCTGCAAAATTTATGATCTAAATTTAAAGCACAATTCTTGGACTAGAGTTGTTTTGGAAGTGGGAAGAGGATAAAAGGACACTTAATTCAGGTTATAGACTACCTTCCATTGATGGCATTCTGCTGGATTCAGTGAAAAATAAGCAATTCCCACTGCCTTCAAATCTAGGTTTGTATACTGCATTAGAACAAAGTTCATCCTTTGAGGGACAGTTACGAGCAAGACAGTCCTTAGAACATCTCCCCAAATATTACCTCATTTATCTGGTTGCAGATGTAGGATTCAAAGTGTGAGTGACCAATTTCCATGGATGGGATACCTACACCCTTCCTCAAAAGCCCAGACAAACACAAAATTTGATGATTTTGTTGTTGTTGTCTTAACTGGTTCTGCTCCCCAAAACTCCCACTGTCTAGGATTCCTTTATCTATGTCTTAATTTTCTCAGTTCTTTTTTCCTTCATCACAGGATTGTCATTAATATTTATGCACCAGCAAATCTTTGAAGAGTTGTCCTTGTACAAACATTTACCACTTTACAAAATATGCATTCCAAGTAAGTTTCTTTATGTACCTAAATTTCTGTAATGGGTTCCTGAAGACTATTGCTTATCAGTTTGAAAATTACTTTATGGGATTTCTCTTAGCAAGTACACACTAATAACCATCTAGCTAACACCTTGCACCTTTCTGACCTCAAAGCACCTTTCCAAGTGCTTGACTCACCTCAGATTTGCACATGTGTAGTATTGTTCTAAAACTTTGCACTATTTGCATCCTACTTTCTTGTTCTAGCTTTGCAGAGCTATGAGAAGATAAACTAAGATGATAAATATACCAAAGAGGAGTTTCCTATGGCATTTCATTTACAATATGTTGGTATGTTGTGATTTTCCACAAACCTTATTTAAAAAAACAAGGAATTAATAAAACCTGGCATACTTGAAGGGGAAAAACCATCAAAACTCAGGCCAGACTGAACATCTTTTCAATTCCTAAGAATTAGCAGCACACTAAAATAAAATATTCCTGCTTCTCCAAGAATCTCAGCTCAGTAGTGCCCTGACTTGCACTCTTTTCTTTTCCTTCCTAACCAACAGCACTTGCTCACTTCTTTTGAGCAGGGCCTGTTGTGACAGGACAAGGGGTGATGGTTTGAAACTACAAGAGGAGAGATTTAGACTGGAGAGAAGGAAGAAATTTTTACAGTAAAGGTGGTGAAACACTGTCCCAGGTTGCCCAGAGAGGTGGACAATGCCCTATCGCTGGAACCTTTCCAGGTTAGATTGGACAGGGCTCTGAGCAACCTGCTGTAGTTGCAGATATCCCTGCTCACTGCAGGCGGGTTGGAATTAGATGACCTTTAAAGGTCCCTTCCACCCAAAACATTCTATGTTTCTAGCATGCAATTCAGGTGTCAGCTCCCTGTCAGAGGTAAGACCTTTTTCTCTGCACAGGCAGATGAGTGCAAAACAGCACAAAGCTGATAATGAGAGCTGATGCCAACCAACCTGCCTGTCAGAAGACAATGTACAGAGGCAAAAGTACCTTGAGCAGCATCAAGGGAATCTGAATGGGTTGCTTGTGTTATCAGTGTCTTTAAAGGTCAGCAGCTACGTCTGCTGCCTTTTTCTCACTAGATCCTTGAATTCTCTGCTGCCTTAATTCCTTTTTATTTAATTCACCATTGCAGCTTGTACATGACCACAACCAACACTTGGGCACATACCACCAGCCCCTCAGACTCTTCAGGCCACTAAGTAGTTTCACATTTAAGCAACCCAAAAGAGAAGAGTCTTCCTGTCGCTGGTTCGTGGTTCGTGAAATGTCTTTTTAATTATGGTGATTCTGCCTCGATAGCTTTTGCACTATAATAAGCCCTCCACTGTCAGGAGGAGAAACAATAATAACAACAAACCCTGCATTAGGAGGAAACATTTAAGTCCTTGATACAAAGTTCACTGCCATCTATTAATTAAGAGAGGCCACAGGAGCTGTTTTTGTCGTTCTGGGTAGAGAATTGTGTTTGCAACAGATAGTTATATCCCTTGTAATAGGAGGCTGCAGAAATAACCTACTAATCACCTGATCATTTCAACCTGAATTAAGGTGATGATGTTTCCAAGAAAAGATCTGGGGATGTGTACCCAGGCCAAAGCTCTACTCAAGGATGTAATCACGTATCTTTTCAGGATTCATATACCCGCCTGAAAAGCAATTCTAAGAATAAACTAACAATGCAGAAAAGCCTGAGTTGCTTTATGTCTTCACCTTCGCCTACCTTCTGCTTCTCTTTCATTTGATTTGTCAGTTAATATTTGCATCAAGAGTTTCAAATTTAGTAGCAAGTCTAAACAGGAGCATTGTTGGTTTATTATTTCCTACATTGGATTTCAGAGAAAAACTCAGTGTCTCTTAATGGCAAACACTGTAATAAACTATTATTGCTCAAAGAGCTTTTATTTAAATAGCAGAATCAATATTCCAGTCCTGAAACATTTAAAGTGAGAAAACACATTAGCTTGAAATACATTGGGGTGGGTTGTTTTGGTTTGTGTTTGTTGGTTTGGTTTTGTTGTTGATGTTTTGGGGTTTTTTTGGTGGATTTTTTTGTGTTGGTTAGGTTGGGGTTTTTTGTGTGTGTGTGTGTGTTTTGTTGGTTTTTTTGGAGTTTTTTTGCTTGGTTTTGTTTGGTTTGGTTTTTATTAATTTCTTTTTTAAAGCTTAAGAAAATGAAAAGCAGTGTCCCAGTTCAGCACAAAGACAGCAACAACAGATTCTTTTCTCTGACTGAGGCTGTAGCAGAAAGCTCAGGAAAGGTGTAAGAGCACAACAGCTATGCAGTGATTCTTCCAACAATACCTGGCTGACTTCATGCAGTCTGCAGCTCAGCAGCTTCTGAAAAATTGGTCAAGGGCTTAATTATTTGCTACACAAGTCAATCACTTTAAACACATGTATTAGGCTCAGCTGATGACATTTGAAAGCCTGTTGACCCTTTGGTCCCATAAACTGACAGCTGACTGTTATTAAAAGTAGGTATTTGTCAAAGATGATGTGTAAATTCAGTTTTTTCATCTGTTTGCATCATCATTTCTTCTGCTACTTTAGCTGGCCAGGGTCTAAATCTTGATTCTCTTTACAGACTAGAGCAGCATTAGAGAATTTTTTCACCCATGCTATTTGAAGGATTTAGTGATGGATTTGTTTTCTGCTTTAATTTTTAAAAATTATTTTTCCTGGGAGAGAAAGAAAAAGTAGGGAAACAATCACTTTCATTATCTCTTCAGGTGAGTACTGTATATTGCAGACACACACATACAAAAAGCCCAAATATTGAAATAATTACTGTAATTTCTGCATCAGGAAACTAAAACCAGAAGCTAATTCCATGTGATCAGAGAATCTAAAGTTACTATGTGCCACAAGCTTCAGATCAAAGTTATTTTGTCAGTATGTAAGAATTATTAAACAGTTTTTCAAATAAGTAAGCTGGGAGAACTGAAACCTGTTTATGAAAAATTAAGCAATGGGAAAAGGGGTTCAGTGAATATTTATAAATGATGAAATGTTCACCACGATCAACACAGAGAAGTAGCTATTCTATGTATAAATGGAGTTTAAGAGGAACTTTATAGTTTTTCTGTTCTCTGGCCTGACTACTCTAAATCCAGAGGTATTTTTACTAGCTTTGAAACATTGGTGGAGAAAGCAGAGGAAAGGCAATCACAACTGTATTTAAAAGAAAGGAAATTTTGGACAAATAAGCAAGTTCATACAATAGGAACTTTGAAAAGGTAAAACCTCATGCTTCCAAGCTGTAACTTTGTCCCCTTTCTGTGCTTCATTTACAGCACTGCTTCTTCCTGCTCTCCTGGGTGTAAATCAGTTCTAATGCTGAGTTTGGTTTGATATAGTTCTGTTCATGAATTCCTGGGTATAGTTAATCCTAAATCCTGACTTGGTTTTCATGCGGATGTTTTTCATGGGTATTTACAATAAGAATTTTCTCACATTATTCAACTGATGCTGTAGGAATGTGCTTTATTCTATGAATATATTGTGTAATACACTCATTATTGCACATTTCTCTCAAAAAACAAAGCAAAAAAACCTTTCCTTATTAGGTTTTTTAATAGAAAAAAAAAAGGGTTTGATACCTTTTATCACAGTTTTATTTTTGTTATTTAGAAATGGCCCTAAGAAAAATAAGATTAACAGTGGGTAAGCTTTATATTAAGAACATGATAAAAACAATGTAGTTAGCTTTTGATGATCCCAAATTATTAAATCAAGCAACAGCCAGTTTGTTAGACAGGACTCAGATAATGTCACCTGAGTTGCAGAATTAGCTCAGGTGGCATTTTGCTTCCCCTACTCCTTAAAAATATGGATTTAACAAGTAGCAGTCAAAATTGCATCCGCTGTCCCTTGATATGTCATATTGTTGAGCTCCTGCCAAAAATATTTAATGACAAAACAACAACAACAACAAAAATATATATAGCAAATTGAGCAGTAAAATGCACAATCTATTCTTCTGAAATATTAGGTTTGCCCAAAACAGAATCTCACCTGAGCAATGACTACAGCCTTAATTTTGACCCCAGAGGATAATTTGCCTTACTGATTTGCCAAAGTTTAAACAATACTGTCACTTTGAGTCCAATCAAGATTTCTTTTTAATTTCCTCATGAATACCCTAACAGTGACAGCTGTGGGGTTTTTTCTACCCTTTTCCTGCAGATTAGTTAGACTGTTGCAGATCAGCTAAACTGTTGCAAGTTCATAATCTTTGCAGGATTAAAACTCTTTTTTGTTTCGTAGGTCTACTCCTAAGGGAGACTTGTGGATTTTTTCCTCCTTCACCTGTGTATCAAAGGGTAAGGTGATAATTCTCTGGTGCCACCATCCTTGTGTTAACATGAAATAAAAAACATTTTAACAAGTAGGATTGGTTATTTTTGTCACATTTTTCACAAAGAGATGTTCTGCTACTAACAAATGAACCTGTTTGTGGATTATTAGTTTGGATTATGATTTTAGCCAGATACATTATTTGAAATATAATCTTCAACAGATTTACAAGCAGTTATTTGAAAACTTACTTCTTTTTTTTTTTTTTTTTTTTTTTTTTTAATTTATTT
>JANIJG010004135.1:110037-138998 GCA_024611175.1 Megaceryle torquata | reverse complement strand
TTCCTGATCTACTTATATACCTACAGTCTGTCCTCCTATGTCTCTCTGGTCTTGCTATGCTTGTTGCAGGTTGCCTGGTCCAGCTGACTCAGTCTTTGAGGTTCAGAAGATCTTCCGTCAACCACTTTCACTTTTGAATTTCAATTAATCATTCAACACATCATCTCCTCTGCCATACTGCCCCCTTCTTAATTTCAGTGTCCTTGGTTGTCCTCTTTGATTCTATGATTCCTTCTTATTTCAGATCATCTTAGATTAAGATTAAAGCTTTTAAATGTCCTCTCTACCTCTCTTAGTTCATATCATATCACAGCTTGCTTAGTAAATGCACAGATAGGGACCCTTTTTACTTCTGTTATTGTTGATGGTTTTCACTTACGTCTGTAAGCTGATATATCCTTCATCAGCTAGGTTATATTCAACTAACTATGCATGAATTGAAAAGGAGAATTTATAAACTTTGAGGATAAACAAACTATCTTTTTGTAGTGTAGAGGGAATTAAAACACAATGCATAATATTTATATGTCTATCATATATAAAATTGCTCTGCTTCCAAAACACTAACCCTGCAGCTTGAGTTAGAAAAATCCATCCATTCACCTACATCAATATTATACAATCAATAGATGATATAAAACATTATTATATTTTTCTCTTCCCCTTTTTCTTCTATTGTTAATAATGTTAAGAAGAAAAACTTGTTATGCAAGGTAAGTTATTCAGTCAGCTTGTTATAATTCATATGGAAAAAGAATATTGATTTTTAAAGGCTGAAATGAGAAGATATAAAGCGTCCTTTTGTCAGACAGGTTTCAGGGGCTAACTACTTCAACTGCATTCAGAAACAAATACTGCACAGCTAAAAAGAGAAAAATCTTAATAACCAGACTTCAAGATCATGACACATTTATCTAAGTAATAAAATTTCTCTCCTGGAAATGACAGTGGGTAAAGAAAAGGAAATTTATAGCTAACAGAATGATTCACTGGAAGAAAATAATGGATGCAAGTTTCAGTAGAACTTTTTTTCCCCATTGAAAAATCAGTGACCTATGGTATATAGTAAATTAGTTAATTATGTAAGATATCAAACCCCATAAATGATGTAAGATTTGATTTTACAAATCAGTTCTGCCTCTGAGAAGTTCTGCAATAGTAAGTACTAGTGATTAAAATGTCAGCATGAGGGACTGCTGCAGACTCTGCCACTCTAATAACAGAATGTAATAATTACATGCTTGGAAAGTCCACATAATAACAAATACAAAGTTCAAATTATTTTAAAGAGTGGTTTCAAGGGAAAATTAAAAAGCAGCACTAAGGTACAGCAAGGTGGTCTCCCTATGTGGCCTTTTTTTACTCAGAACATACTCTAGAGCTGCCTTTGCAGCACATTTACCACCCTGCCAGTCAGAGGGCCCATGTTTGGGGACAGTGTCAGATTGTGCAAAAATTGCGCATATTCTGAACATGATGCATTTGCAATTTCTTAAAACACTCTCCTATTCTCAGTTGTTTGCATTCTTCGCTTCCCAGCCAGCCAAATCCCAACAGGACTTGACAGTTTCAGTGACAGCAGTTTGCTCTCACTTTTTAGAGCATAACACTAAAAACCACAGCAGAACTCCTATAGGCTTAATCTTACCTTTTAGTGTACCACTTGCTTTCAATATAAGGTCCAGTCCTTCATTCCTAGCAAGTCTAGTACTACTGTTAAGTGGAAAAGAAACGTGTTGCATCGCACAGTAGACACAACTCAAAACTGAATTCTGCAGTGGCAGTTTAGGCTTATTTGATAGGCAATATCTTCTTTAAAAGATAAAGTTGTGTTTCACAATTACCAAAGTGTAGACTGTTAGAATATAGTGGCAATGGAAAATTTTTTTGGATTCTGAATTTGGAAATTCCCTATTGTAATTTTTTGCATGCTTTTTTCTATTTAATGTCTGTTTCCTATAGTTTTCTTTCATTCAACTAGAACTCTACCTTCTACAAGAAGCCAGCTTGTCCCATTTTGTTGTTGTTACAGATGTGTTCTGCACACTTCATGACTTTTGATATTATTTTGCACCTTAGCTTTCTCAAACACCTTACTTTGAAGATTCGTCATTCCTGAAGCAACTTTTTAAGCAGTTCTTTCTAGCTGGACACACTGGCAAAGCAGGTATGTGATTTTTTCTTTTGGAGACTATGTCACAAAGCATGCTCCAAGTGCAAACATCTGGCAGCCTCTCTGAAGCAAAGAACTGAGTTGTACACAGGTATGTTCAGTGTCCCATCTCAGCTTCTCACTGCAGACGTACTCGAAGCATTAACATGTTTTCATATGCCCTTAGTAAAGGACAGTTAGAGTTTAAATTGGAAAACATTGGACAAACTTTGGGAATTTTTGCCTTGCTATCACCAGTTAATCCTTGCCTCTCTGCAAGTTAGCGTTCAGTGCTGCAAGAGGGAGCAGATTTCTGCTCACAGTAGAAATCACACTATGAGTAATTTCCCTTGAAAAACATAAGACAATGATGTAAATGTTATAAAATGTTTCACAGTCTCTCTGCCAGACTTCTTGGGATCTTGTAGCCTTGCTTTAATTTACAAAAGTCTTGAGCTATGAAGAAAAACAGCACGTGGGGTACTTGCATGCCTTCACTGTTCCCCATTTAATAAGTCTCATCATTAAGCAATGTTATCTGGACTCTTCTGAAATGATATTGATTTGTTTGCTTCTCAGAGTTTTCCTAGCCATAAAACTCCTGTAAAATGACTACCACCATCCCCTCCTAGTTTTGGTCTCTTGGATGGAAAAGGCCTTTCAAGCAGAGCCAGGGGATAGAAGTAGAGGCATCCCAGGCCTGTAGGTAGCGAGAAGGAATAATTTGGATTTTTGTTTTGCCACCTTTCATTTATCAAACAAAACCCAGTGGAAGTACCATCCATCTGGTTGAGATACAGGAAATATGTGGGACTGTTTTAAGGTGAGTTGTGGCTCTGCCCTGACAGCAAATGGGTTCCCTGAGGAAAGAGAGAGACTTGGAAAAGCAGCCTATAAAGCTCATAAGCCAGGATTCACTTTTCCTATAGACTTGTAGGAAGGGTACATCCTTTCAAATATTTGCAAATAAAGCAAAGACCTGGCAGCTCATACTATGTGGGTATTTTTGCAGAGGCTGGAAAGAAACTTACAGGAGGTTAATTAATTGTGCCTCCCAAGATTTTATCCTTCTGTATATCATCAGGAGACAGGTATGGCTCTTAGGAGAGGAATCATGTTGCTTCCTTACCACCTGAGAGCAACAGGATTCCTGACTTTGACTATGAAGGGCTTCAGGAAGGAAAATAATAAAAAATAAATACATTTTAAAATTATATTTTCAATTAAAAATAATAAAACTGGGTTTCAGGAGGTTAAAAATACAGGAGCAAGGAGGGAGACTGTAAGATGGAAATATTCAAAAAAGGGTCGTTAAAGAGCCTGGAGACCATCAGACCAAGTCTCTTATTTAATCGACTCATGCAGTAGAAGACACACTAAACTCATACACTGAATCCTCAGTATTCTTGGTTTTAGATACACAAAAGGTGACATATAAATAATGAAACTTACAGCGTCTTCTTTCAACACTATGGGAAATATCTCAGCTTGTAGTTCTTGTACTTCCAGACCACATGGAAAATGGATTTAGATTTCCATGTCCACAAGCTGAGAGAAGTTGAAATGACTCAACTTTAAGAAGAGTTGCAGTTACAAGAACCTCAGCTGTCTATTAGTATTAGAAAACTGAATTGGTAATTAATAGGTAATAAAAGTCTTTTATTCCCTTAAGAATTCAGAGAATACAAGTGAAAAGTCTTTTTAAAGGGAGAAAATCCAGTGAGTTCCAAAAGGGATATAGGAGAAAATGTATCCTTTGTAATTAGGGATTAATATTTGTCATTAGTTTAATGAAGGGGCCCCAGAAATCTCCTGCAGCCCCCCATTAGTCTAACAGCCCATTGTATACACATACAATCCATAGACACTTGTCCTTATGGGGGATCATGTCTGGGGTAAGTCTAAAGGCTAAAAATGAAGCTGTTTCTACATTTCTGAAGCTTAGATATAAAGCATCAGTAATTAAAAAACAAAACAGCCAACAAACAAATTTATAACATCCTTATTTTTCAAAAATAATATCACTACAACGAAACATCTCCTTTGGCTTTGGCTGAGGGCTTGATCTAATAATGATTTATTTCCATCTAACATTTATGTTTCTGGTTAAAAGGAGAAGAATTTTCAAAACATTAGTGTTCAGTATTGCACCTACCTCCCCTGGCTTGATCAAACCTACTACATTTGTGAAGACAGAAACATTTTGGCCACTTGTGTGAGCAATATGTGCAGTAATGAGAGTGAGAAAATGTTAGCCTTCCATCTTGAGAAGAGTTAGAGGTACAAGCCTATTATTTGGAAAGGGAGCTTGAATGAGGCTAAAAGGTGCAGTTTATCCTCTAATGCCATGATCCATAACTGTATGGATGCTGATGGTGTAACACTCAAGTGAATAACAATCAATGTAACTGTTCAAATATCCTCTTGGGATGAAAATTCATTCTTGAAGAGAACAAGTCAATCAGATCTCTGAATTCAGTAAGAGAATCACACTTTTGAACCCATATTGTAATTCCTTCCACAGCACTTGCATTTCATACATTTGCTGTATTTTTTTCCTGACCTGGGATCAGACACAGATGATTGCAGGAGGAATAATTCTTCATCACACTGCATTTCGCATAAGTAATGTAGGCTGAGGTCCAGAAGAGTGGAGATGCAGCTGGTGCAATGTGCAAATTTTGGACTAAAAGCCTTGTCCTGCCACCATTCGCTTGTTTTCTATCCTCAGGAAAGAAGGATTTATATACCATGTGACCTCTGTATGTATTTTGGGGTTTCTCTTATGCAATTCAGGGTGAGATTTCCTACCCAGATGTACATCTGTCATCTTCTGTCCTTCAGCCAACATAAGACTTTATAAATGTAAGAGGTCTGTAACTCATCTGAGGGTGTAAGCAGGGATTGTTATACACAGTCCTTGAAACAGTCTTCTGTCCATGGATAAATGTGATCATGAAATAAAGACAAGGCTGTGGAGAAGGCAGTATGACCTTTCTTTTAAAGTAAATTAACAAATATTTTTCATAAAGTTACAAACATACATTGTTTTTTTGCTTTATGCAGTTTGAACATGAAAGG
The DNA here is from genome assembly GCA_024611175.1 of Megaceryle torquata. Classification (NCBI taxonomy): domain Eukaryota; kingdom Metazoa; phylum Chordata; class Aves; order Coraciiformes; family Cerylidae; genus Megaceryle; species Megaceryle torquata. The sequence continues at coordinate 133,765 of JANIJG010004135.1, read as the reverse complement.
CAACAACACTTTCAGCAGACTTTGAAAAGACACCAGGTACTGTTCTCTTAAATGCAAATGACATATGGTTGAGGCTGCTTATGTTGATTTAAGATAAAAAGAAAGGGAAAAAAAGGTGATAACTTTTGAAAGAGCCTCCCATAAGGGCAATAGGAGCTGCCTTTACAAGGTGTGATGTTAAAGTCTGGCTTAGCTCAACCAGCAGCACACACACAGTCACACTGAAACAGCTAAGGTTGCTGCAGCAAGAAGCAGGGAAGTAAAATATAGCAGAGACAAAACAATATCAGCAGCAACAACAGAGTGGTTTTTTTTTTAATTTTATCAAGCAACAGCAATCAGACCAGTTGATCATAACTGTTGCTCTGTTTTTTACACTCAAGTCTCTCAATCAGGAGATTGCTCAGTTGAAAGCCCAGTATAATGAGAATATATGCTTTCTTTTTCCACAAGAACTGGAAATAGTGTGATCTAAGACTGACAACTCCAGCATCTGGGAGTGCTTAAAGCAATTCATAGTTTTGCTCCAGTCATGTGGCTCTGGACACAGACTGCAGAAAAATCAAACTGGTCCAGAGGAAGCCTTGATGTTGAGCAAAACTCAATAAATTGAGCAAGGACCCTTTGGTTTATTTGCCTTTATTCATTATAAATGAATGACATTCTTTCTTCTCTTGCAAATGCTTGTCTGCTATTTTTGTGTAAACATTCATAACTATGTTAATTGCACTGCATCTCTCTATATTCATTCTATATATTTTATTGCTCTACTTCATAGGTCCTAAATAATTGATTTATACAGTCTACTTTCTCAACAGGCATTTTCATAGGCATTATCTTCCAGATTTATTTTGTATAGGTTTAAAAGAAATATTTACAGCATTCTAGATGTTCTGTTGCCAAAGATCTATTTTAAAAGGGGTGGGGGGGAATAGTTTATGATATGCAGATCTGCTTGCTGCTTTGCATATTTCACATTTTAACAGCAACGTGAAACTGCAAGATTAACAAGAATGAATTATTTAAATGAAAGATACTCTTACTGAATTAAACAATTAAAAAGTGCCCTATTGCCTACAGTTATTCTGGCAAGCCAATACTGAGTAAAACTCCTAATCTACTTGTGTAGAATCAAAATGAAACTTTATGTAAAAATCAAAAACTTTCAGGGTCATATTGAGCATGTGTCAAGGAAATGATGGGAAGCCAAGGTTATATATGTGACTGTCTGGGAAATGAGTCAAAACTAAATTAGAAATAGAACTCTCTGAGCTGTTGCAATAAGCTGCCTGAACTAGTTTAAGTCAGCACGTTACAACTATAGCTACCTCTACCTCATATATGAGTGCGTGCATACTGGTATACAGGACAGTATCTTCACCTTTGATGCACCATGCTTTTCCAGTCCCTTATATGAGGGGAGAAATATCAGATATTGTTCCAGCAATTTGCATAGTGTTCTGTTGGCTTGCTGGCCAAATTGACCTTCAGTTTCAGTTCTCAGAGAGGTATCACCACTTTACAGCTAAAAGTTTGCTGATAAAATGGAGTGCCTAAAAGACCAAGTTCCTCCCGTATTAGAGAGAAAAAAAAACCCAAAGGCAAACAGTTCTGAAGGACATTCCCTCTGCTGTAGCTCACAACTAAAGTTTTTTAATTCTGTTCTGGTGTTGAAAGCAGCAGGGCATTGGTAGCTGAAAGAGGAGCAAAGGCATCTTTGTTGACCACATGCACTATGAGGCCACCACTCATCTGTGAGGTTAGAAGATGAAGTGACCTGATTCACAGACCTTTACAGTAGACTTTAACTTGTGGGCCAGTCCCTTTTCTGTACATTGCTTTTTCCAAAATTCAACTTAATGTAATGGCATCCCTGTGGCAGATTTTACAAAAGTAGACAACTCATAATGTTTTTGGTAAATACCAATTTACCAAGTGAGGGATCCATGCTAAAGAGCTTGACATTTGCTGGCTTTTTGATATGTGAACAAACAGGGTTTTTTTTCTGAAATACTTTGATTACATGCAATCTGTCTATGAATAATTCAGTAAAGTAACTTCCAGCTTCTGAATTGTTTAATCTAAAAGGTCTGAGATGAGCTGAAAAAAACCACAGGGACAATTTTTCTGAGATATTTAGACCCCAGGTTGTTTAGAGAGCTGCCTTTGACAACTCCACATGGAGTCTGAAACTGCTGAGCATTCAACACACCACATCAGGTGCTGTTTTCCCCACCCCACTAGGAAGGAATTATCCTCTTTCTCCCTGTAAGTATGAATCACCTCTCCACCTTGCTGGACACACTAGATGTATGATCTTCTCTGTCTTCACCTTTGGTGCACCAGTCTTTTCCAGTGCCTCATATGAACTTGCTTCCCACTTCTAACTTATTTTCACTTTGGCTTTTCACCTTCCTTCTCCCTCACCTCTGCCTGCCCCCTCCAAACCCTAAATCCAAAACTCAAACAAATTGGAGAGTCTTATCCCACTTGGTTGGAGACCTCACCTGTGGGAAAGAGAGAAACTTGTTTATAGGTCTGCCTTATTTTATAAGACAGCAGTGGTCGTGTTACTATTAGTAGAATATTAGGAGTTGGAATAGCAATTTTAGGAATGGTTTCAGAGATGTGGATTGAGGTTTCTTATAGACTAGACTAGACAACTATTTCATCCTCCCATAGAATTCCCATCTGTGACATCAATGCACCTCTTGGATCTTCTTCCTTAAGTTTTTCCCTATGCACTATGGGGAGCGGTGAAATGTCTTTGGGACTGGCTGAGGTTAAGCAGTGCTAGGATGGCTCTCTGCCTGCCCTGGCTAATCTTGCTGAGAGCCCTGCACTAACCTGGCTCTGCTGCCCCCTGGTATTAGTGGCATAGCTCTGCACGGGATTGCATGTATGCACCAGCTATTTTGGAGGTAATTGCATGTTTCTAGCATATTTTTGCATTTCCTTGGTTTCCAAGTGCCTAACTATCTACTTTAATTAGTGCCTAATTAGCACCACTATTGTATTTTTCCCATGTGACTGTCTCCATCTTTGCATGTCTCAATCTGTCCACCGCATCATATAGTGTTACTCTGTTAACTGTCTAAACAAATGTAGCTTTTAATGGGTCTGCTATGTGAAAACTCAGGTTTGCACATTGAAACTTCTTCCTTTCTACCAGTAGTTTCCGCAGACAAATGCAGGAATTAGACTGCTATTGGAAAATCAATACAAAGATGACACAAAGTCAAAGGGAACTCAATTGAGGGGTTCTGATTGGGTATTTCTGAGAGAAAAGAATCAGTTATCAAGACTATACACTATACAACATCCTCTTGTACCTCTAGTTTCAGTTGCCTCTTCTGAATGATATGCATGCTGATTAAAAGGGAAAGTGTCCTGGTTGAATTCTCTTGTTATGCATTTTCCGAGAATGCATGTTATGCATGAGAATTATGTTATGCATATTTTCTGAGAGAATTAACAAACAAATAAAACAATGGTATCAGGAGTAGGGATAGCCCTGTGAGTAGTACTTTGCTGGAGATAGCCTGCAATGCCAAAAGGCTAATGTAAGTTCTTTTGATAAATCCATCATTCTGTTGTGATGTCAACACAACATGCTCATGTAATTCCAAGTACCATTTCAATTACAAATTATAAGGAATACCTCTTCTGAAGTTAACCTGCTCCATCAGATGGTCACTAAGTTGTATCCATCTGGCCTACAAGCTCATTTCCCTGCCTTCAGATATTTACTGACATATTTTTCCCAAGGATATACTCCTGATCCTTCCACAAAGGACAGAAATGAATAGAACCGTACAGCACAGGGCAGCAATTCCAGGTCACTCAAGGCAAATGAGACTTGCAAGCATTCTATATGCATGAAATGAAAGGGTATGGTACACACTTATTTGACCTCCATCAAATTATCAGCTATTGCTGAATAAAGCGAAGTAAAGCCTGTACAGTAGCCATCAATTATTCTGTTATGTTCTGAACCCTTTCTGAATCACAGAGAGTGCTGGAGGAATCTAAAGCTGTGATTTTTCACGGGTGCTTCTCAGATGACATTACAGTATGTTATTCTGTTATACTAATGAACCTTTACTCAGTGAAACCTTGCAGCTAAGTTTCCCCTATCCTCACTGTCTTACGAAAATCAGGGCCCAAGCTGTATCCTATCCCTTTCTAGTTATTTATACCTTTCCAAACTGCCTATTCTGGAATATCCCAGCTGGGGTATTTTGTTTAATGAGAATTTATTTAGAGAATTTCCAAATAAAATGTTCAGATGTTTCTAAGAATAAGGGAAAGACATTTTGCCTATGTTAGAAACAAGACCCTACCACTGCAAAAATGGGAAATCTTACTGCATCTGTTCCTTGGAGCATTGCTATTTGGTTTTAAGCTGTGTGGGTTTTGTTATTCCCATAGAAGCCTAGAGATCTCACTGTAACCTCGGGTTATGTGTGCTCAGAAACAGAGAGCTGCAGCAGCCTGGTGCAGATACTCCCAAATAAGATACTAGTGATGTAGGCTCAGAATCATGAGCGCACAGCCCAGTTGGCAAGGTGTTACATCCAGGCTGGCTGAGCAGCAGAACCAGCTGGCCAGTGGCTAAGCCATGCTGATGGGGCCAAATGAGTCTCTATGCTGAGTACTGCCAGCCACACAACCTCCGCACACTCCTTATCTTGTTCATTGAACTTCTTTCTGAATCCATGCATTTGGAGTTTGGAATCAGCTCAGGAATCTCTAGCACAGCACCAGTGTGGAGCCGCTTGGAAGTTTTTGGCAGCTATGTTCTCTGCTTCTTTGATCATACAGAGCATCCACTTCCAGCCCTGAGGAAGTGCCTTTGTGATCGCTACATCCTTCTTGTTGGAACCATTGCAGCCAGGAGTGGGATTCAGTCTGAGCAAAAGATAGACCTAGACTGGATGAGGTCATTGTAGGAAAAAGGTTTGTACAAAGATCCTGGAGCTGAGACTAGTTCTATGAGAGGAGGAAAAAGAAAAGTGGGACAAGGTCAAGGTAGGCAGAAGACTGCTGCAGTGAACACCACTCTGAAAATGATTGATTCTGTGTCTGCTAGCACCAGAGTACTCCTACATGATGTCAGGAAGATTACTTGAACTACAGGTGGCCACCGAGTGCTCTTATATTGCTTGGTGTTCTGTTTGAGAGCCTGGGGTCTGATTTGTAGACGTAGTTAGCATTCATAGCTGCATCTGAAGTCAAAGGGAGCTATGCCTTGAACATACAAAGTGCTGCATAATGCTAACTACATCACCAAGGCAAACCCCAGTCATCTCAAGGCTGGCAACCAAAATTAATGGGTGCATTTAACCTTAATCTCTCTGTGTCTCATTTCCAAATCAGTAAAATGGTGATACTAGCTACATCTCATGAAAATAATTCATAAGCATTTATCATACGCTCAAGGTACTGTAACAAGGAATGCTGTAGAAAAACCTGCTATGACATTAATAATTCCACATTACAAGCAGTATTTAAATAGCTTTAAACAAAGCCCAAGGACATATGTTGAACAGAGATTGAAAATAAGCTGAAAAGCTGCAAATACAGTGAACAGTGTCTGTCCCATGCACTGTACAAGGCACTGGTCCTCTGAGCAAAATAATATCATCAGGAAGTATGTATATTTTAATTGCTTTATGCTGTGCATGCAAAATCATACTGTTTTTGTTAAAGTAGACGAGTAACAGGAATTAAAAATAGGAAAACAGTTGCAAGCTATAGCATCAAAGCTATAACACAAAGTAAACAATATTTATTTTCCTGATCATTGCCATAGTTTGATTTAGGCATCAATTGATTTAGGCTATCAATTAGAATTGATAGCATAATGTAGGCATGATAGTTCATATACATGAAAGTAATTTTACAGCTAACGTATACATCTAAGTACACGTTCAAGCAACAAAGATTTCTATTTCTTCTTCCTCCCATGAGAATTTTTTACCTCTTGATGCTTAGAAATACAGCAAGAACTCTTGCAACAGTAGAGTCTTCCTTCCCACTTCAATTTTACCTAATTGAGTGGTCTGGGTTTTTTTTTCCTTTCTTTTTTTTTTTCCTTTTTTCTTTTATTTTTTTTTTAATAAAATCTTCCTAGAGATCAAAGACATTCTTTGCAACCAGAAAAAGAAAGATTTATTGATTCACCTTACAGGTGTTGTCTGTCTCCTCATCAAAACATCTATTTTTCTCAAACATTCAGTGTAAGTTCTTGCTTGTCTTTCACCTGTAACAGCAACTAGAACTACTGAACAAATCTGCAGTGTGGTCATTCAAGCAAACCAGTAGACCTGGGAGTATTAAAAAGTACATAAATCAATGTAAAACACCCAGGGAAGCAGTGTAAGACAAAACATCCGTGGCAGCAGTGCATGTTAAGTAAGCCCCAAATACTTCCTAAGTGTTTCAAAGTGACATTCATGAGAATTAAGAAGTGGTAGTTTAACCTTACAATTAGTTATGACTTTTATCTGGTGGAAAGGTGTTGGATATTTCTGTGTAAAGTGAATAGCAGTCCTAAAGATTTTCTTTTGTTGTTCCTTTTTTTTTTTTCTTCTCTTTTTTGGTGCTTCATCACCAGCCCAAAGTGGAATTACTTTTTGTATCATGTTACTTTTCTCTTTTTCAAAAGTGAGGTGTCATTCCTAACTGTCTTTTCTGCAGGTTTTGTGTAAGACTGTCAAAGATCTGTGTGGTGATGCTGAAGAACTATGTAACTAAATCCAGAAGATTCCTCTCCAAAATATGTAACTAAGTTTGCTCTTTCAGCCAGTATGTGGATATTTTTTTATCAAGGAATGCAATGGGCTTGGTTATTTATTGTCAGATTCTGGCATTGTGCTCTTGTCAACACCAGCGAGATGAATTTCCTTATTCCAGCAGATGCCCTTTGCTGTAGGTAGACTACAGGCATTTTCAAGGCTTTCGGTATAAGTGGCAAAACCATCTCAACGCAGGCTCCTGAACAAAATTTCCAGCTGCAAGTGAGCAAAGATTATGACTCAGGCCCCCTAAATCAGGATGCATTTTTTTAAGCCTAAAAAGGAAAAGGGTGATTGCTTTTTAATTTCTGACCTGGCCAGTTGCACTTGGGTCATGATTTCCTACTTCCCTCCCAAACCTTGGTGGATAGAATTTGCTATTGCTTAGCAATGCAGATTCTCCTGTGATCCTATAAGCAAGATCTTGGGGAAGTTCCCTCCCCTCCCATCCAGGTCTGTAAAATGAAAGGGTGAACTGGCAGTGCCACCTCCAGCTCTCCTCCCTCCATTGCTGCACTGGCAATGCAGCCGCATGAGGGAATGAAATTAATGTCTACTTCAGATAATGCCCAAGGACAAGAACAGCTCTAAATAAGCCACTGGGACATGTTGGGGACATATGTTGTATAAAGAGGATGAAGCTATTAAACAGCTCAGTGCTGAGTGAATGCCATTTGCCCTACACATGGTGGAAAGTGATTCTCAAGGAAAAATAGCATGATCGAGTAATTGGAGGCTGTATCATAAGCCATACGTACAAAGGGGTTAAATTAAGGTTGCATGAACAATCTCAATTTTGTAATTTCCATACTTGTCTAAAGCCTTGTTCCCAGCAGACAACAGCCCTGTTTTAATCATCTTGGCAAAGCCATAACGAGACGAGCGATTCCTCTCTTCCCCCATGAATGATGTTAGGCGACTATAAAGGCACCAGATCTTAATGCTGTGTTGCACTTGCCTAGACCACCATAATACCAAACCTTTTCACAGCTATCATCATTGTAAAGAAAGACGGGCGAGTCCTAATGCAGCGTCTGTGGGCCACTGGCACCCTGTCGAGATAAAACCCCTCACCCAGGCCCCACAGGGGAGTCTCAAGGCCTGTCCCAGCGGGAGAGGCTCGGGCAGAGGCCCATTGGAGGTGTCTGGGGCAAATCGGGCTCGACCGAGCTACCCCGCGGGGCTGCCTGCGCGAGCAGACACCTGCAGCCTGGGCCAGCGAGAAGGCCCTCGCGCACCCCCTGCGCAGCCCCGAGGGGCAGCCCGTGACGGCAGGGGCGGGGCGGGGCAGGTGGGGCAGGTCGTAGGGGGCGGGTCCCGCCGCCGGGCCGGTGGGGCGGCAGCGGCACCTGCAGGGGTCGCTCGCGCGGAGGGAACGGGCGCGTATCGGGGACCAGAGGCCGGGCCGGGCCGGGCCGGGGCGGCGCGCACGAGTCGGCGGCGAGTTTCAGGCGGCCGGCGGCGGAACACTGGCTGTAACTTGACACCGGAGAGAGAGGCCGAGTGGAGAGCGGCGGCGGAGGAGAGGAGCCCCCGGGAGCGGGATGGTGACCACCTCCTTCCCCTCCCCTTAGCGGCGATCCGCAACAGCAGCCGCAGCACCAGGGACTCTCGCCTGCCGCGAGCAGCCGGCAATGAGGACGGGACGGGTCGCCTGAGCTCCCGGGAACTTTCCTCGCCGCCGGCAGCCGGAGCCGAGCAGGCGGATGGAGGATGCGCTTTCCCCGGCAGGCTCCGTGACCAAGCGGCGCCGAAGGGGAGGATGAAGAAGAAGCAGCAGCACGGCAGCGGGGACTGCCCGTCGCCCCGGTCCCCGGCGGCGGGAGGGGGCCCGAGCCAGGGAGGGAGCTGGAAGAAGCGGCGGCCCCTCTCGCTGCTGCCCTTCCTCTCGCTGCGCGACTACGGCTTCTGCATGGCCGCTCTGCTGCTCTTCTGCCTGGGTTCGCTCTTCTACCAGCTCAACGGGGGGCCTCCGCACTTTCTGCTGGACTTGCGGCACTATCTGGGTAAGGGCGGCTGGCGGCGGCGGGGACTTGTTGCGGCTCTTCCTCGCCCCCCGTGGCGGTGGGGCTGGAGTCTCCCGCCGCTGCTGGAGCGGGGGACGTGGACGGCCGCGGGGCTTCCCGGGCGGCGGGAGCGGGGGCAGCGTGAGGCCGGGGCTGCCCAGGAGGGGTGGGCAGGCGGGACGCGGGGCGGCGAGGTCTGACGGAGAGAAGGAAAGGGCCGACGGCGCCCTGGGCGCAAGGCGCGGGGCTGCCCCTTCTCGGGAGTTAATTTTGGAGAAATGTAGAGTCCCCTTGAGACCCTTCCTCAGACTGGAGACAGTACAGTGGCTGGGGGCTACTCTTTTTCTGCCCGGTGGCTGTGGTAGAGCCCGTTCTGCCGGCTACCTCTAGCCGTCTGGTGGGGTCTGAGGCGGCGGCGGAACGGCGAGGAGGGGGGAGCAGCGCATAAGGGGGGCCCGGGGGCAGAAGGGCGGGGGCTCGGGGGGCCCGAAGAAGGACGAACGGGGAAACGAATGGCTCATGGTAGAAAATGCTGTTGTCAAAAAAAAAAAAAAAAAAAAAAAAAAAGCAGTCTCCCCCGAGTTAACCAAAAAACTCAAACGACTTCACTTTGGGAACCAGACATCCATCCATGTGTCGCAAGTTTACTTCTAAAGGGGAAGGTGTGCTAGCAGGGTCGGAGCAGCAGCGCTCCAGCACTCCACCTCTGGCGTTTCGCTACAACCTGCGTGATTCTAAAGAAGGTGCCCCAGTGTAGCAGGTACAAGCCACACGCTGTGGCCTGTAGTCCTCATCCTCATGTCTGACCACGTTTGCACGTGGTTTTCTTTGTGGCCCGTTTCCACATCGCTAAAATATCACTTCCCTGCTTCACAGAGAAGTTGTGAAAAACCTTGTATCATGAGGTCGGCTAAGTACCTTAGACTGGCAGGACGACTAGTTCAAAGGGGGAGCAAAACCTAAAGGTGTCTCTGTATGGGAGGATTACTGCAGAATAATTTGTGATGGGAGTTTTTAACCACATTAGCTGCTCTGTGTTACTTGTCTGTGAAGGTAAGCCTTTTGTGGTGCATGCAGCAGAAGGGCACTGCAGAAGAGACAGCATTACGTTGTAAACAAAAATACAGTGCTTATATGTCAGAAAAACAAGCTGAAAATCCGTATCTGTGTGTACGGATTTTATGAACATCTTGGCAATACAACTCAGTGTGAGTTGTGTTGCTCTTTAAGGGAAAACTATCCCGTGTCTTCAGTTAACTGATAAGAAGCTAGGGAGAGGACACAGGCAGGATCTTCTGGGAGGTGCATGGCAGTAGAACAAGATGCAGAAGACAGGAGTTGCAGCAAGTGAAATCCCCATGAGATATCAGGGGAAAAAAAAAACCCCAAACAAACAAATCGGTGTGAGGGTGGTCAGGCTACCCAGGGAAGTTGGGATGTTCTTGCAGATGTTCAGAGCTCAAATGGACAAGACCCTGAGCAACCCAAATAAATTTGTCTTGGTTTTCTTGGGGGAATGGGACCAGGTAAACAGAAGTCTATTCCATTTCATGTTACTCTGTGATTCCACAGCAACTGCAGAAAACGAATCTGGAAAATTCAAGTGAAAATAGAAGAAGGAGAAACACTTTAAATATTACTTCCTAAACACAACAGAGTATTGCCTTTTTGGCTTGAGTTTTAATTACCTTTTTTTTTTCCTTCCGTTAATGTTACAATTAGGAAGAAATTCCTCCACTGAAGAGGAAACGGACAAATTTTCCAAGGTAGAAGCAGATTTTGCTTACAATTGATTGACTTTTTAATGCAATCAAGTACAGATCTCTAGTTTTCAGAGGAAAGTTGATGTAATTAAAAAAAAAAAAAATCATCAAGGATGAACATTGCTTGGCTTGTGTGGGAATAGGCTGTGAGAAACACAGTTACGCAGCTTCTCACTTTGTGGCCTTTTGACAGCCTTTGAGGGATCTGGGAACTAAAACTAGGTCTACTACCCTAACCACTGTAGCCAGTAGTTGTGTCTCTGCTGGAAAGTCTTCTGAGGCCTGCAGATGAAAGGCTTGGAAACCACTGTGTCTTGGTCGATGGGTCATGGTAATTTTTGTGAGGTATTCAGCAAGTGCAGAATAGCCTTTATTGTGTATGCCTGAACATGATGAGCCTCTGGGGAAGAAGCACAGTTGTATTTGAAAATGGTTTGGTGTTTTGGTTTTTTTTTTAAGTGTTGGATTATTTCAGGAGAAAGTAGACAAATTATTAATATCTGTCTATTAATGAACTTCAGCACTTGTTATATCAGTATAGGAATTTCCTCTCTGTGTCTTGGTCATCTGGGGTATTGAGGAGACAAGGACTTGTCTAACATCCTGCAGCAGGCCAGTGGCTGAGAGGGAAGCAGAGTCCTTATGGCTGGAGTCCCACACCTGAGTACCTGCTAAGCAAGCTGTGCTTCTGCCTCTCCAGGGAAGTGGATGGTTGCTAAGGTGCCTGTTTGCATGCTACTTTCTCAAGTTATTTTAGACTTCCTTGGTGTACAGTTTCAGTAGGGTTGTCGAAGTTGACCCATGTGGATGACCCTGCTAAATATTTTTTTGTTGTTTTATTGAGTGTAGGTTTTGCAAGAGCTGTGCATGCTCCTTGAGGTACCCTACTGGGAAGGTTTGCAAATTATGAACAGTTGTTTTGTAACCAGTAGTCTCATTGTCTTCCAAACTACTAATGGAACTGCTTGGAGGAGTAGGTATTGGACATCCAGTCCTGTTCAGTACCAAAGCCCTACATATGTACGTGTGTGTTTTATACAGCAGTTGGACTAGTCAAGTCTCATGACATTAAAAGAAACCTTTTTTTTTTTTTTTCCCCCTTGAAGCCACAGATTCAGTGTACAAGCAACGCTTTCCTTCCAGTCCTTCCAACCCACAATTTATGGTGTTAAAATTTAAATCCCCAATGAAAAAGGAGCAGTTTGCAAACCATGTTCACAAGGTGTGAATTTTGTAATTGCCCTTTACTGAAATGAAATCTACAAGAACCAAGAAGGACTACTCTAAAGGGAAATTAGTTTCTTTAACTACTTTGAGGCCTTTACAACCAAGGTAGGGGTCATCTCGTCTGTCTTTCTTTTTTTTTTTTTTTTTTTTTTTTGCATGCCAAGTTTCAGCACACTGCTTGTGGTTAGTTATGTTACTCTGGAGGGAATGCTTGAATATTTTTTACCTCAGAACTTGAAAGAATGTTCTTGAGTAACAACACAAAACTTCAATAGTGATCAGGATAGAAATCACACCTGCATCAGGCAGGTGTGTCCATAAAACAAAATCAAGGCAATGTAAAAATACTGGGGTTGAAAAATTTTCTTTTTTGTTCTTAGGCCTGTGTTATATACACTGTGGATGAGGAGGAGGTATAAGTTTATTTTCAAATTAAGGAATTAAGTGTGAATATTTGCTAGTCCTATGATCTTCCCTTTGGCAGTGAGGGAGATAAGTGTATTTTCAGAATATTTATACTACTAGTAATTTTTTTTCTTCTTGACAAACTCCTCTGGTGTATTGTCCGTATGTATCTCCTCTTTTGTTTGATTGGCATACTGATTGGGGAGAATCTTGGAAAAATGTGATGGCACTTTGAAGGGGAGAAGGTGGCTATATTCCATATTTCCAGTTTGTATCACCCTCTCTTCATGTTTATAAAACTCTGCTGGAATCATATGGAGCAAAGGAGAATATAGAGTAGTAGATATGAGGCTCTGCTTTGTTATTTATCCCATTCTTAAGTTAAACTTAATAGTTCAGAGGACAGAAAGGTCTATGGAAAGCTGACACTTTTTTGCTGTCTGTTCTGCCTGTGGTTCTTGGTAACATGGCCCAAGTTTCACACTGGAGTCATCCCATTAGGATGGATCTAGAACCCTACATGTTTTCTACATGTAATTGGTGGGCGCATGGACAGTAGTGAGTTATTTCTTGAGAATCTGTGGAAGATACTTAAAAGAACATCTGTTGCCAGTAGACTTAATTTGCTGTATGGGGGTGCGTACTGGTCCTGGACCATCTATGATCTCCAAAAACCAAGGAAGTTTAAAAACTGCCAAGCTTTCAAGTAATAAACTGGATTATTGGAATTTGCACAAATGAGGTCTTGCTTGTTGATTCTGCCAAGGTAATCCTGGCTTGGTAATCAAAAAACAACTCCAGCAGTGGGAGGAAGTGAGAAGAGTCTTCCCTTAGATGAGTAAGACAGAAACTGTAAATCTTGGACAACCCTGTGGCTTTTGGGGAATGCACTGGGGACTCTGTTCCCCCGTAATTGCGATGGGTTTGCGTTGCTTTATTCTTCCTGGCTTTGGCTTGTGATATCTACATGCTTCAAAATGCAGAAATAAGCATTTCCAAGAGCTTGTGGCAACTCTCTAGTGGCTATAAAAATATCAAAAATAATTTGTTCTTCAGTGTTTGCAGTGCAAAATTGTTGTTGTTCATGTCAATTAAAGCATTTCCCCTGGTAAGCTCTGCAGGAGCCTGCCAACAGGTAACACTGGTTTGATTGCAAGTGGAAGCTGCTTGTGCTGTAGCTTCCCATGCAAGACAGAAGACTTCAGTGGCCAGTTGTGTTCTTCAAACAATATCTAAATTGCTCCCTGCTCTCATTCTGTGTGCCACTAGAAGCTCTCATGTATTTTGGCCAGATGTGCTCTGCAAACTTAAAGTTGTCACAGCAACAGTTATGTTTATTTTGGACATGTGGGGGAATACAAGGAACACAACCGTAATTTTGTCAAGTGGAAGAAGCAGAAAGAAATCTCAGAATTTGAGGAGGCTGTAACAAGTCTTAGAAATATTAAAACTATATCCAAAGTAAAACTTTTGGTTTTGAGGTAGTATAAATTTGGTTTATTTCAGTAGGGTTTTTTGGTGTTCTTTTGGTTTAGTTGTTTGGGTTTTGTTTTGTTTTGTTTTTTTTTTTTTAATTCTGATGTATTTAGCATGTTCCTGTTAACATGTTGAGGGAGGAACAGAAATTGAGAAGTGACTGTCCAAAGTAAATGATAAAAGTGACTGACAGTGTTTTCTATACAGATTTTATTTCTAAGCTGTAGAAGGGGACAGCGGTTGGGTTTTGGGGGATGGTGGTGGTGGTTTGAGTTTTGTGTTCTGGTAATGCTGCGTTTACGGTTAAAATGATGGAAAGACAGAATTCTTTAAGGCAAGCTTTTCTGAAAAAATAAAAGCATCTAGTGTGCTGCATTGTAGTAGACATCATGCTGCTATTGTATAGCCAAAATGGTCATCTCATCCAGTTTTGTTTTGGACATGGATCATGAATCCTTTAGAGTTTTGAAGGCTCTTCAGGTCTGTGAGTAGGAGAAACACACCCAAGAAAGACAGTCAGGTCTATGGATGAGGTTACTGTATGGTCACACAATACCTGTTTCTGAAATGAATATTCTTTTAACATATGTTCTTATGACATAGTATGACAGTTGTATTTTTCTTACTGTTTTCAAGAATGTGTGGTCTCAAAAGAGCTCTTTCATATTTCAAAGCATTTTGATTTTTCTCTGGCTTTTTGGTGGATTGTTTAATCTCATTTCACTTGGAGTTTATTACATGTTAAAATTTATTAATGCTGTAAGGAACAGAAAGGTAGGTTTAGAAGCTATTTCCTAAGGCCTTGGAAGGAGATGGTCTGGACCAAAATGACGCGTCTGTAGCTTGCTTTAACTTTTGTGTTTGGAGTTCCTCATTTTACTATGGCAGATGGGATACACATTATCTTTTACATAAAATTTGTTTGGACTTCCACTTATTTTCTAAGCTCTTAAGTGAGCTTTTTTTGGAAGACAAAAGATGTGCCTCATCTCCAAGAAGCTTTTGTTAAAAAAGCTGTTTGACTCGCTCATCACTTACAGCTTGTGTGATTATAAGGTGAACAAAGCTCTACCTAATGCGTGATGCTGTCAAGGAATACTCTAGGGAGAATCGGAATGTACCTCATTGGATGACTGACTCAAGCCTTTTCCTTTCAAAAAGATGAAGCAGTTGCTGGACTACATTATCCTGGCTGGCTATAAAATACTGTGTACAGTGAAGGCATAGAAAACACATTTTAAGACTGTGTGACTATGTTGTGATGAGATTCTAAATATATTTGGAAAACTAGAGAGCATTTATTCGGAGATAGAATCATAGAATGGTTTGCGTTGGAAGGGACCTTTAAAGGTCATCTAGTTCAAGCCCCCTGCAGTGAGCAGGGACATTTTCAACTAAATCAGGGTGCTTACAGCCCAGTACAACCTGATATTGAATGTTTCCAAGGGATAGGGCATTTACTACCTCTCTGGGCAACGTGGGCCAGTGTTTTACCACCCTCATTTCAAAAAAAAAAATAAAATCTTCCTGTAGATCTAGTCTAAATCTACCCTCTTTTAGTTTAAAACAAACTATTAACAGTTGTCCTGTTGCAACAGACAACAGGAGGTCTTATAGACCTTCCCCCTCCCCCTTAAAGTACTGGAAGGCCATCTCCCCAGAGCCTGAACAACCCCAACTCTCTCAGCCTTTCTTTACAGGAAAGCTGTTCCAGCCCTCTGGCTGGAACCTCCTTCATCAGGTTCGTGTCCTCCTTTTGCTGAGGGCTCCAGAGCTGGATGCAGTACTCCACGTGGGGGTCTCACCAGAGCAGAGTAGAGGGGCAAAATCACCTCCCTCGACCTGCTGGCCACACTACTTTTGATGCAGCTTAGGATACAGCTGCCCTTCTGGGCTGCAAGCACACATCATGGCCTCATGTCCAGGTTTCATCCACGAGGATGTCTAAGTCCTTCTCTGGCCTGCTCTCAATCCCATTATCACCCAGGCTCTATCAATATTGGGGATTGCCCTGACCCAGGTGCAGGACCTTGCACTAGGCCTTTTTGAACCTCATGAAGTTCATATGGCCCACTTCTCCAGCTTGTCCAGGTCCCTCTGGATGGCATCCCATCCCTCAGGTGTGTCAACTGCACCACTCAACTCTGTGTCATCTGCAAAATTTCTGAGGGTGCACTTGATCCTGCTGTCTATGTCATTGATGAAGATATCAAACAGAACTGGTCCCATTGTGGACCCCTGAGGGATACCACTTGTCAACCATCTCAATCTAAAGATTGTAGAGGTTTACCACTACCCTCTGAATGCAACCATCCAACCAATTCCTTATCCACTGAATACTCCACCCATGAAATCTGTATCTCTCCATCTTAGAGAGAAGGATGTTGTGGGTCAGAGGCTTTACAGGAGTCCAGATCGGTGTCACTCATAGCTCTTCCCTTGTCCACTGAGGTAGTGGCTCCATCATAGAAGGCCACTAGGTTGTTCAGGCAGGACTTGCCCTTGGTGAAGCCATGCTGGCCGTGTCAAATCACCTCCTTGTCCTCCATGTGCCTTAGCATATCTTCTAGGAGGATTTGTTCCATGATCTTCCCAGGCACAGAGGTGAGGCTGACAGGTCAGTAGTATGGGTTCAGTGTTTCTCTTTTTCCAGGCACCAGAGACTTCACCTAACTGCCAGGACTTTTCAAATGGGATGAATCCATCTCTGGGATGAATCTCATAAGGTCCCATAGACTTAAATATGTTCAGGTTCCTCGGGTGGTTATGAACATGACTTTTACAGTGGGAGGGACTTTGCCTTCCCAGTCCCCATTTTGTGGTCCGTCCACTCGAGAGGTGTGAGAAAAGAGATTGCCAGTGAAGACTGAAGCAAAAAAAGTTGAGTAGTGCAGCCTTCTTTGTTGTTACAAGCTTGCCAGTCATGCTCATTGGGTTGGGGTATGCTTTCTTTGGCCTTCTTTATCTGGCTGACATACCTGTAGAAGCCCTTCTTGTTATTCTTTGCATATCTTGCCAAGTTGAAATCAAGACACACCTCAGCCTTCCTGACTCCATCCCTACATGTATTTTGTGCTTTCAAAACCAGGCTTCATTTTGGGAATTGGGCACTGCATATATGTAGCTGTGTACATTTTCCTTCCATATTGTCAACCTGTCTGTTGACAGGGAATTTAAAGGCTTAATTCAGTTACTGATGAGAGAGAATATTACTACAGCTTTTTCAAAATTGTATTTGGTTTTGGTTTACTTTCAGGTTATATATATATAGTGTGGTATATACACACCTGTGAGAACAAGCCTGCTGGTTAAATGGGATGCTTCACTTTGGCTTAGGGAGATGAGGGAGGCTTCAGTTCCCTGCCCTGACAGACTTCATATGACATTCAACAAATTGGGTGTTAATTCCATGTGTCTTTAATCCCCTTTAGTCCAAAGGACATTTTGAAGATAGATGTGTCACAGAGTATGATATTCTCAGATATTACAGTGATCATAGTCCTAGAAATACTTAAAGGAAAAATATACTTATGATAAATCCTTTTGTTGTGGAGGGATTCTAGCCATGTAAGAGATAAGCAGATAGTGTTAGAAGGGAGCTCCTGCATAGACTGAGGCAGTCAGTGGGTCCAGCTGCTTTTCTTTCAAGGGTATTGCTGCTGTTCATTAACAGTCTCTGCTTACTTTTACTTCAGGAATTATTGCTATAATTGATTTCCAGAGTCTCATAAAAGGGCATCAGTTTTTATACGTGTTCAAGGTAGAGAAGATTTCATGTCCAGGAAAATGTAACTGGGTCAGTTATTTCTTGTTTCTAGTGGTGCTACTTAGACCTCATTTGCAGAAATCGAAGTAAAAACACAGTTTCTTAAAGCTCTGTTCCCTTGAAGTGAATGGTGAGCATTTGTGCCCTGTCAGAGAATACTCAGACAAAATGAATTGTGGCTGTCATGGGAGGAAAAAAGGGCTTGATGCAGTTCTGCTCATATGTTCGTATGAAATTAGGAAGGAAGAAAGAAGATTGGTTTTGCTTAGGGTTTGACCAAAAAATGGTAAGCATTGAAGGCTGACAGAAAAGGAGACTCTAGGAAAAATAACTAGTGCAAAAGCTTCAAAAGTTAATGCTCTGTTGGGGGAAATAAACGCTGTCTAATTTTTTTTTTTTTCCTTAACTCTAGTAAAAAGATCTGAGATTAACATCTGTGCTAGCTCTGCTGTACTGGTTCCTGATAAAACTACTCTGAAATGAGTAGGCTATGTCAAAATCTGCAGAGACACTATGTGGAAGCTTTTCATTTGTTATTTGAGTATAGGTCTGTATTGTCAAAATTTGAAAAACATATGATGAAAGTATAATGGAGGGACTTGATTTTGATGTGGTTTTTGGTGGGAACACTGTAAAATGGTGGAACAGATCAAATAAGATCCTAGGATTGTTCTGACACAAAAACTTGAAACAGTAAATACAATGGGATAATGAAAAAACCACGATGGATTTATTTTTCATATCTGATCTCTTTTTGGTGTCCTCTTCTACCCTCTGTTTCCAGCTAGTAATTGGTACTTTTTCCCCCCTCTTCCTCTTCTCATCCCATCACTTAAATTAGTTTATAAATAACAAGAGAGAGTTTCTAGTATCTTTTGTGTATAGCAAGAAACTGGAATTACTGAAATAGAGTGTGTTTTGTATGATAATTGCCCCATTTTTGGCATAGATTTTGGACACGTGAGTCCTTTTTTCTGGGTCATTGTCTTTCCTGGTGTGAAAATACTTGTACATTGTTACCTTATGGCTTCTGTAACCCATTGAAGAACAGCACTGCTGGTTAATTTGGTCTTGTAGCTGTCCCTCTGCAAAGACAAGGTTATAGGTGAGATATAAGAGTCTATGTTTTCATCTTGGCCTGGACAAAGAAGTCTGTTTATAGGGGTTTTTTGGAAGTTGTGACATTGCATCTGCTGCTGACCCTCTGCCAGTGCAGCGAAAAGAAGCCCTGTGTGCTTCCACTGTTAGGATCACAGCTGAGGGGCTGTATAGCCCTGCTGTGGGCTCACACCAGACTGTACGAACACACCAAAATAAACTGCCCCGTTGTTACTCAGGGCAGATGATTTTGAAGGATGTGTTCACAGCCCTTTTCTAACTGGGTTGTCTTTCCTGAAGAGTTGTGTGGCTGTGGGAGGTCCCCCTGCTCCCCTTCTGTGCTGTTGTGCTTTTGGAGCAGTCAGTTTTGGAGCCAGGGCCTACAAGGGTCTGGAGGCTGCTCTATCTTACCATGGGAGCAAGAAAGAGATGAGAATCTTTTTCACATTGGTGAGAATTAGGTTCCTCTTTGCATCTCGCTGTAGTTTTTATGCCACACTCAGCTATTTATCTGTATTTCCTGTCTTACCACTGTGGGGAGAGGGCCACTTCCAGGTCATTACAGTTTATGATAGACATACTATGCAAGTAAGATCAGACACTTTCAGACATGTCAGTCATCTCTAGCCTCTTGCCATTAACTTGGAAGGGAACACTGGGCTTGAGTATGCTGCTGCTGCCTTAGCCATGGTTGCCTTTCCCTGGGCAGTGGAGGTGCCTGCCTGTAAAACCTAATCTTACTGGTGCAGCAGTGGCTCAAAAGCATAAGCTAAAAGCGTGCGGTAGGTGGTTGGTTGGTTTCTTTGCTTTGTTCTTTTTTATTATTATTTTTTAAAAATTTCAAGTGAAAGCTATGGAAAATGATGATATGACTTTTCACTGAGGAAACTTTCCCCATCATTATTGGTGAACAGGCAAGTAGATTTTCAAACATAACTTATGTTTACATAATGAGGCATTTGTTTTTCTTTGTTTGAGAATCTGGGTTAGAGGATGTTTGGAGACTGGAGGGGTGGATAGGAAGTGGGCAGCAATGATCTGAGTGAAATTTATTTTACTCTCTTGTTCTTTTAGAGCTGCACTGAGGGAAGCAGACCCTCTTGTGTAGAAAATAGAAGTTTGGCTTTGTTCATAAGCATGGAAGCACAATAATTAGGTTTGTATTATGATTTCTGAGTACTAATGCTTTAGAAACAGACATCTAGATGTTTGCCAAAGCTTGCTTTTTATCACACTTAATGATTCGGGGTAGAAGTCATCAAGAGGCTGGGATGGACATCATGGAGCCCATGGTGGTTCAAGTAAAGAAGCAGTACATTTCTGCCATATGTAAATAGACATTTCTGACATATGTAAATAGCATGTTTTAGCACCCTTAAGAATGTTTATTTTAAAAACCTCTTCTGGTCGAGTAGATGTTTGGTTCAGTTTAAAGTATATGTTCTAGAGAGAGGATGCCAATGTAACATTGTACTTGTACAAGGTCACCAAACTGCTAGGAAGTGACAAATCTGTGAGATGAGCTGCCAGTTCAGGATTAAAAGCTGATAGTCAAGGGGATTTGACTTATTATTTCTGCTTTTTTGTGTGTGTGCACGTATGTGTGTTTAGTTTGATTGTCTGGGTTTTTTTGTTTGCTTGTTTTTGGGTTTGTTGTTGGTTTTGTTTCATTTATTATTATTTTCCAATTTGGAAGGTCCTGGACATTTGGGGAGGAGAAGGTGCTCCTTACAATTGTCTTTGTAGTTTAACAATAGGTGTTTCTAAAATACACGCAACAAATTTGTAGCAAATAAGAGAATGTTGCACAGCTTTTGCCTGATGAGTACTCGGTACTATTGTGGAGTCTGGTTTTCCTTGACTTTCAATCAGAATGACAGATTACTTTGGAGGAAACTATGATCATCTCAAAGATTTGTACAGAAAACTTTGGCCCAGAATTAAAAGTTTGCTCTTGAAAACTAAATTGTGGTTATGTCTCTCTTTACTTTGCAAGATCTCATAAATTGTTTTGGGATTCCTGTGCAGATGAGTACTTGCATTGTTTTTCTGAATAGTTTGTCAATGGGTTTGATTTTTTTTTTTTTGGGGGGGGGGGGGTGGGATGTGTGTGGTTTGTTTTTTCTGTTTTTTTTGCAATTGTCTATTCAGAAAATGAAGTTAAACCCTTTTGATCCATGGCAGTGACTTGTGTTGAAATGGACATGAGGCCTGAAGGGGTTGGGGCACACCAAGCCTTATGATATTGTATCAGAAAACATTTAAAAACTGTCTCAAAAATATACCAGTTTCAGCTTCAATTTCAGGTGACAGTCATTTTGTGACTGACAAAAGGAATTGATTAGTGTTACTATGACTTTATTTCATAGTAATTAGTAAAATAGGGCATTAAGTATGGCCACTTTTTTTTTGTATCAGAAAGGAGTTAAATACAGTACCAGTGTAGATTTTTTTTTCTTTGGTCTCATCTTCTCTCATTTGTTTTCTTATGCCTTCCAAGATGTGAGCACATCCTTTTCCTTCCACTCCTCTTGTGTTTACCAGTAGTTGCCCAGTCGTCTTGATAATCCATTCTTGTAGAAGTCTAGACAATGTTTAGCAGCTGGTGGTTTCCATATCGTGTCTTGCCACGTGTCCTACTTCCTTCAGCCAGGTTCTCATTTCTCAGTGGCTTGCATTATGAAGCAAATACTCTTGCCTGTTTTGTCTGACCTACATCTAGAGAGGAGCCATCTAGGTATTGAAAAGCATAAGGCAGTGAGATCTTAGAAGAAATGTCCCATGACTAGCCTACGCCTTTACATTCTTAAAAGGTACAGAAAGATGTCAATGAGTACTCCAAAATACACAGAATGATCTTGAACCTGGGATGTCAGACCTCTTCTGTACAAGTTTGATGAAATTATAGGTAGAGATTGCATTCAGATTGGGCAGTATAGTGTCAAGAGGAGATTTTAGGTGCGGGGAAGAGGGGACAGGCAGGTAGTTTGATGATCAGAAAAAAAGTTACACAACGTTTAGACTGCCTGTGGTTTGTCTGGAAGAACCTGACTCCTGCTTTGAGAGGTTCCCCCTGAAATCAACGGGGAGAGGCAGAGGTATCTCCAAAGATCAACTCAGGCAACCTGTGTCTTTATGACAGCAGAGTCCCTGAATTGTGCACAGAGAAGTACTTGAAGTTTGGTGGAAAGAATCTGGATCATCAGGATACTTATTCTTAGAAAAGTTGGTTGATGACCAGTGGAAGGCTTCCAAAGAGCGGAGCCTGGAAGTTATGCTAGCAAGACTTTCAGAGGGATAAATAACTTCTTGTCAATGGGTCATTGAAACCTGAGTGCTTAGGATGCCTGAAAATAAAGACTACACAAAGCACTGGAAAGAAATAGCACTGCAGGGGATATGTATCCCAGCTTGATGTGTGCATTTGATGCCATGATTGTTTCTCCCTAAGTCTTGCAGCCCTATGAAAAGGGTATGTGACAACAGCTTTGATATAATCTGAAATGTTGCAGCAGATACTGTAATGCAAAGGCTGTGAAATTGCTGACTTCTCAGTTCCTTTCATATCTGCAGCTGATTGTTCTTTCCTAGCAGAACTGCTCACACAAATGTACAGATTTCTTTTGTCTCCTCTTACGAGATACCAGAATAAGTAAATTAGGATGAATGACAAAATATCAGGGCCTAAACCCTATCACCTGGGGTTGGTTTTTTTGTGTGTATGTGTTTTGTCTTGTTTTGTCATTTACTTGTTTTTTTCCAGTTGTGTCAGTTTGGTCATAACTGCATCTGCAACAAGCACGTAGAGGCAGCTGTATATATAAGTGGATAGCAGCAAATGTATTGGCTACCAGGAGGAACAGGCATGGAGTGCAAGAGACTTGAGAGTTAGCTGCAGTCTGAGGATGTATTGCCACTTACTGGCCAAGGAAGTGTTGAAACCAGAGGCAATTTGGGATGAAAGAGAAATTTGTTTTATAAAAATCAAGGAGTAGATCCTGTAGATACACATCCTCTGATTGGTGACTATTTCACAACCAATTTAGTTTTCTGACAGATCTAAATGATTTTCAGCCACCTTCACAGAATGGTTGAGCTTGAAAGTGACCTCTGGAGGTCAGTCAGTTAGTCCAACACCTGTGCTCAAGCAGGACTACCTAGGGCTTGTTGCTCAGGACCATGTCCTGGTATTTTTTAAATATCTTTAAGGATGGGGAAGCCACAACCTCCTTGAGCAACCTGTGCCAGCACTTGGTCACTCTGATAGTAAAAAAGCATTTCCTGATGTTCAGAAGGAACCTCTGGTGTTTGTGTCCAGTTTGTGTCCATTGCCTCTGGCCCTGTCACTGGGCACCACCGAGGCTGTGCTGCCTTCTCCCTTCAGGTATTTACATACCTTGGTAAGGTCCCTCTGGGCCTTTTTATCTCCAGGCTGAACAGTCCCAGCTCTCTCATCTGTTCCTCATATGTGAGGTGCTCCAGTCCCTTCATCATCTTTGTGGCCCTTTGCTTGACTCTTTCCAGTACATCCAAGTCTCTTGTACCAAGGAGATGAGAACTGGACACAGAGTACTCCACGTGTGGCCTCACCTTCTGAGCAAGGGAACAGGATTTGTCAATGTGTGAGGGAAGCCCTTTGTTAAGTAGGGGATTCTTAGGAGGCCTTTTTCAGCACATGTAAGAGGGAGAATACCACATACTTGCATATTATCTTTCTGTTGCAGATTTGTTTCTTAAATCACTTCTGAGCTGATGGAAGTTATGTTAGGAGCTGGATAATATTACCACTGTCTTGCATGTGAAGTAGCTGTGCTCAGAAGTGTGGTTAAATGCAAGCTGTAGTAGTAACTGCTTCTTTCTCCAACTGCAAGCTCTCTACATCGCCTCACTAATAATGAGTAAAACCAATCACTCAGTTTCATCCATTCAAGAATATTCTACTGGGTAGTCAGTCAAATTCAGCATGAATTTGATTTTCTTTAATCTTCTGATAAACAGTCATACTCTGTTAAGCCTGTTGAATTTTCCCCTCTCTAGTTTTGAATCTGATACTTGTATCATTTAATCGATGAGGCAAATTTTGGCAAAGCTCTGGGATTCTGTATGGCTCAGCGGTCATCTGGTTTTTGCACTGTGCTACATAGAAACAGCTGACAGCTTCATTTCGCCTCCTGGTAGCCTCCCCCC
>JANIJG010004135.1:65156-110027 GCA_024611175.1 Megaceryle torquata | reverse complement strand
TGTGCGGTCTCTCCGTTTTTCTGCTCTCCCAAATGCAAAACAGTCCGGCCTCTTTCCCCCCCCCCCCCCCCCCAAACATTTTTGTTATGAACATTAGAAGCTGAAAGATTTTTAAATAGCATGTACTGTCTTTCACCTTCTGATCTCAGCTCAAATACGGATGAGGTTGACAATAACTGGATCTTATTACAGTGCTGAGGAGTTTGGTGAGCTGCATGCAGTAAGTTCATTATGTAAGCTGTTGCGATACCGTTGCTGGCACTGCCACTCTCCTCAGCACGCTGGTGGCTCAAAGATGGGGCATTTCAGGCCAGTGTGGGAGTGTATAGTGGCAGTGGAGGATCCAATGGGTTTCATCCAGGGGGGGATCCCAGTGGGCTGCCCCATTTCTGTGTGCTGTGCTTCTGGGCTTGGTGCTGGTCTGTGTGCTGTCTGTGCTTACCACAAGAGGGAAATGGGATTCTGAAAGATGCTACTGACTATTTTAAAACTTGGGGGCAGGAGGCATGGTCTCAACTATTCCTGAGGTAAGAACTGTGTCTATATAGTGGATTTATTTGTACTACCCTGCTCTGTAGTTGGAGGCGTTTGTTTGGAAATACCATATCAACGATAAATTTATTCCTTACCAAAATGAAAACAAAAAAGCAGGCTTGGAATTTCCTTGTTAGATGTAATAGGCCAAGAAATCTCTCCATCTTCTGCAAAAGAAGCTGCTAAGTGTCCTGCTTGCTTGCTTCCTCCTCTTTCTGTGCCACTACTGAGAGTACAACTTTATGGTTTTTATCCTCATCCAGCAGTTTCCATCTAGCACATCAGAGGAAGGTAAATATGAACTTTTTTTTCCTTTTTTTTAGTATTCTGTAAAGGACACAGAGAGGCCACGTGCTTTACTTGGTGTCATTTAGCTGATCAATACCGCTATCAAGAATAGGGCTATGATTCCCTGCATCCTTGGAAGGATAAGGATAAGGGTTTGCCTGGAAACATGTGCAGCATGTCCAACAAAACACTGATGCTGACCAACATAAAAACTCTGCTAGTTGCACTCATCTCAGCACTTGCCTGCCTCTCCTGGCTGGGCTGGTTTGAGTTTCTACAGTCTGTGAGGCTCATATCTGCACAATGTTCTTGAAAAGTAGTGAAATTGTTTTTCTGATGGGGCTTCTGAAGATGGTTCAGGGAAGTGTGAAACCAGATCTAGCAAACTGTGGAGCAGCTTTTACTTATCAGAGCATCCAGTATAGGTATAGAAACTTGCATTTTCCTGTCTGCAAGTGGCAATTTTTTAGAATCTTTCTTTGCCCTGTTCCCATCACTGGGGAAGCCTTCTACTGCAGAGCTGTATGTCAGGCTTGGGACTCAGAAAATGACAGGGAACCATGTGGGAGGGAGTGATAGCTGGGGGAGGAAAAAGTGGGGTGAGGGAAGGACAGGTTGCTGGGTAAAAGTTTCCTGATTTAATCTAGGACAGCATACCTTTTAATGTGTTATGCGTAAAATGAGCCTGCAAGAGACAGGAATAGTAGTGGGGGGAACAGATAAGTGGTAAATGATATGTTAAGGAGCCTGTTCCCACTGAAAAGTATTTCTTGCCGTTTTCTGCAGCTGTCTTAAACACCTCTGTGGAATATGCTCACCAAAGCCTCTGCTGTGGGTGGAAAAAGTTGCATTTGTGTCATGGGTAGATATTAAAACAGCTGCTTTATGTAGCCAACACAGCTTAAAAGCTGTATGGTCAGCTTCAGAAATGTTTCCTTGAATTATTTATTCTGAAGACAGAAATATTTTTAATATGAGTGAGCTCAAAATATGAGGGAGTTCATGAAAGGCTCAGACAAATTTTATCCATCTGTTAGGCCCTGTGGCTAATTTTGGCTAAAATTTTACACTCACAGATTTCCTTAATTCTGAGCTAACAGTTACTTTGTATGAGAAAAATGACCAGAGAAGTTGTTTTCTAATTCTAACAGAATCATTACTGTGTCATGAGCACAAAGTAGTCATGGAACTTCAAGGCAGATCAGTTGCACTTCACTCTTGCAGCATGATTATGTTTTGTCTAACAAAGTATAAAAATGATCTGTTTTCAGGTGGAGTACTCTGCATCCTCATTCAAGTTTGAAATGCAAGAAATAAATGTGATGGTCTCTGACTATTCTTTTATGAATATGGTCAGTAGCAAAGAAAATAAGAAACCCACAGTGATTCAATATGTAGTTAAGTTCGAGTTAAAAATGTCAGGTTTAGCTGTTAAGTTGTAATATGGCTGTAGTTAAAAATATTTTCTTCCTCATACTCTATAAATAATATTTTAAAGACAGTTTACACTCTCTATTTTTTTTTTTTTTTTTTTCTCCGAACATCTGTTCTAGGCCATTTACAATCCTGATCTCTGACTACACTGAGACCTGCTCACTGGCCAGGTATCTCTCTTATTTTCAATAAATCCCTTTTATTTTTTTAGTGGTATGCTGATGCAGAGAATGGTTTGTGGAGTGCAGATCTGAGGATTTCTGGTTCCTGATGCCACATGACTAGGTAGTTTCCTTAGTACAAGCCTTTGGTCATACCACACAGAGGTTTGTAATACTGTGCTGGTCATACCAAGAGTTTGGCAAATGGTCCTGCTCAACTGGGAAAAAAGGTTTGAGAGAAGAACAAGGAAGAAGAAAATTATAAGCATTCTTTCTCTTTCCTTCCTTCACTGTGTTTTGGGACACAACAAAGTGATGTTAGCACTTAGAATGCAAGACTTAATGTGTTCTGACTCTGGCAGCTGTATTTCTTTGTGGTTCACAAAGAACAGTTTATAGAAAGTATAAACTTGAGAAATGATCTTTTGTGTGCTTTAGAATGCGTTGCAGTTTTTCTGAAAAGAAAATAAAAAATGGCTTTACCAGCTTAAAAATCCTGGAAATAAAAGGATTTTAGAAATGGGAAAGTTTGTATTAGGTAATTGAAAAGTCAGAGTTTGCATTAGTGGCTCTTATGTGAGTCTTATGAGCGTGAGTCTTTCTGTGACACAAAAGTTAGATTCCTGCTGAGAATTACAGTTCAGTAGGTCCTGATATTTGTTTTCTTTAGCTAGAAATAGCATAGAGTGTGTGACCAAAGTAAGTTTATTATACTGGTATATATTGGAATTTCTTAGAATTTACATTTCATTATTTAATATTATTTTATTTATGCAACTCTATCTTCAGTTTGTTTTATTTGGAGTTCAGTCTGTAGTGCCCTATTTTCTTTTTTAGGAGGAGGTTCTGCTAGGTTTGTTTCTTCAATAGCAATTTTTTTCCTACATGTTTTTGAGTGTAGAGGTGATTCAAGGCTTAGATGCTGGGTTACAGGATGACTTCTGTAATAGAAATAAGACAATCTGCTTCTGGGAAAAATAAGACCAATAATACATGTGTGAGTATATATATGAAAGGGAAATCATATTCTAGGTTGCATGAAGCTTAATCAACATGAAAAGGATTCTGCTGTTCATGCACAACATAAAGCTAAAGTACGTGTAATACAGTATTTAAACCTTGTTTACTTCTTTGCTTTGCAACTTGTCAATATTTGTGTCCTGCCTTTTAGGTAAAAACGAATAAGGAATGGATATAAAGAATTACACGGAGCTGTTTAGACTCTAACGTGCGCGTGCATTAAGCAAGATGGACCCGATAGACGTGTTGCTGTTTAGTGTCAGGTCTAGGAACAGAGCTTGAGTCCCAGTAATTAGTCTCAGCCTAAAAGAGACTGATATGTTGAAACTGCATCTTGCATTCAAGAATTGCTTCTAAGACTTGAATTTTTTTTCAGGACTCTGGGTAATTTTTTTCTAGGAATTAGGTGAACATAGAAAAAATGTAATT
The DNA here is from genome assembly GCA_024611175.1 of Megaceryle torquata. Lineage (NCBI taxonomy): Eukaryota > Metazoa > Chordata > Aves > Coraciiformes > Cerylidae > Megaceryle > Megaceryle torquata. The sequence goes on along the minus strand of JANIJG010004135.1, from coordinate 106,161 downwards.
TTTGTATTGTAAAGGGAAAGACAGACTACTGGACTGCTAACTGCTTAACTTTAGATACTTTCAATGTTACTCATTCTTTTAAGCTAGAAGGTGGAATATGCTGCTGCAAAATTTTCTTGGTTGTGGTGTTCTTTACATAGGTTTATTTTAGTAGCTGTGTGAAGTCTACCTATCATCTTGCATCATGTCATTTTCAAAGAACATAGGGAACAACTAAGGAGAGAAGTTAAGTAGTGACTTTAAACTTGGGTTTATGTTTTGCATGCAGTTAAATATTCAGTTGGATTCAAGCTTAGGAATGAAAATAGAAAAATTCAGACCAATTTAGTGTAGCTGAAAACATGCAGAAGTGCAGTTTGATTAGCTTCTCTATGTATTCCACAAATTAAGATTTTTTCAAAAAAAGAATCTTAGATAATACGTGTGTCCCAGTGCGGGGGGGGGGGGGGTGTGAAGAGAATGGATAGGAAATCCAAGACAGGATGTATATAATCGTGTTTGGAAGGGAATGCTCCTTAGTGATTTCAGTTATCATTTACCACCTTTAAAGTGATCACTTTTTTCCCCTTCTGATTTTGTATGTTTTTCCTCTTGGGTCAGTAAGAGAGCAATTTCTGGGAATGGGGAAGTAGTACAGTAAATTCATTGTGCCTGTAGGATGTATTAACTTCAAAAGATATGATGCTTCAGTCTCCTAGCTGAAGTCAGACAGAATCTAGCCTGTATGTTTTTTGTTTCTCTGACTCCAGTGTGATTCTATCTTGCAAAGGCATGGTCTCATTCTTTCAAGAGAGAAGTATTGAAGCAGGTCTGTTTCAATGAAATTGATACCTCTGGCAAGTTGGATCCAAGTCAGATGACTGTGCCAAGGATGGGAGTCATGAAGTTTAAGGAGCCAAAAGAAAACAAATAATTTTTTCAATTATAGTTTAATTAAAAAAAAAAACTATAGTAAGCTTACTTTAAAATTACATATGAATTGAAAGCAGAATTGCTATCATATTAATTTATTTACTGAGATGACAGTAATATTCTGAGATTTTCCTTCACACACATGACATTCATATTTGGCACTGGTAAGCATTCCTATCTGAAGGAATGTTTACTTTCTTTCTTTCTTTGTTTTTGTGGGATTTTTTTGTTTGTGGGTTTGTTGTTTGTTTGTTTGTTTGTTTTTTCAGTACTCTTTCTGTTTCCTAGAGTGAAGGAAGAGCAAATGGAGTACCTTTGCATGCTTTTTCCTGCAGTCTTTCTGTGTCTGTCTGTGTTAACTGGATCTAGTTAACTGCCTAAGAGATAGTGAGGAAGTTTTAAAGGAAACCTTTAAAGTGTCAAGGCTGAAAGGATAGGTGCTGTTTCATCAGGGCAGGCTCAAATATCTTTGCAGAGGTTCAACGGATGCAGTGATGTTGCAAGTTGGCAATTCATTGGAATAATTCAGATTATAGAATTGATGTGTATAGTTGCATTTAATTTTCCTCTTTTTTTCCTCACTTCCGTTTCCTCAAATGTCTTAATAGATCATAGAAGTCTTTCTTGTGATGTTCTCCATTTAAAGAGACACCAAGTACTTTGCTCTTTCAAAAGGCCTTGCTTTCTCCCTTTATTCTTTGTAGCTCTCCCCACTGGGTTGCCTTCTAATTGCCTGAAGCACTGAACATATGAGTTAAGGAAAAGGACAAACCAGCAAACAGCCTTTAACCATGGAGCCTGCTACTGAACCACCAGTGGGTGAGAGGTGAAGGACACTGCTGAAAAAAACGAATACCTCAAAACTAGGGAACAAAGAAAAATGAAAAGGATTAAATACTTAAAAGATGACCGGTGGCCTTTGTGGAAGGGTACATGTTTGTTAAAATTTTTCTAACTTGGGCAGATAAAATGAGAACAAATGCATGTAATTGTCCCTTAAAACTGGCAAACACTTCAGTCATTCTGGCAGCGGGGACGCGCCCTGTTAGTTGCAGGCCATGTAAGAGAGCTGTTTAATTTAGTGTGGTGGGTTGGCTTAAAAAAGAAATGAAAAGCTTTTCTGCTGTTCAGTTGTCATTTCAGCTGACTCTTGTACGTAAATCAGAGTCAAATGATGTTGTTGAATGCTAGCACCCAAACTGCAAGCGTGAGCCAGGTGAGGAGGGGGCCTTGAGAGGGAAGGGACACTTGCTGCACCATTGCCCAGGGGTCATGTAAAGCTGATGAATCTCTACTCAGAGAGATAAACAGTGACAATAAAGAGAGTTGGGAATACTGACAGTCGTTAATACTATAAAATGAATATTCAGTCCTACTTTATTATGCTAGACTCATACACTGTTTTTACAAAGCTACGCTTTGTTGCTCCATGGAACTATGCGCTGTTGCAAGAAATAGGAAACTTCCCTTAAGTAACCTTTGGATAAGAGTGGTTTCTCAGCCCTTTGTGAGAAGGCAACTTTCTGGTATGCTGGCAGCCAGCATTTCCTCATCCACTGTGTTTGCGCTTCCAGCCTGCCTTTTCTTGGAAAGGCAGGGATATAAGCAATAGCACATAGAATTCCTGCTGAAGTTGCATTGGAAATTAAAATTTATCTTCTTAAAATGCATGCAATATCTTACATTGTGACTTAGTTTTACTGTTTGGAAGAATGATTATGGGCTTTCCTGTTCTTACATGTAGGAGATTAATTTTTGTTGTTGTTGTGCCTCAGTTGCATTGTAATTTCCCTACAAACTAAAGGAAAAATTCTGAGATTACAAATCTAGATAATCAGAGCAGGGTTTCAAAAACAGTGCCTATCAGAAATCAACATTAAAAACCCAGCACAGATACCTTAAAAAGAATGTTTGAGACCAGAAAGAGGAAACAGTCTAAGAGAGAAACAACGTTCATTGTTTTTAAATACAAAGTAAACTTCTTGGATACAAACTTTGATTTAGATAGACAATAATTTACAAAGAAGGGACCTTTTTTTAGCTGTAGGAGGGAAATACTTTTAAGTTATAAGATTACTTCTGTCAGTGTGCCATTTTCTGCACCACATGAACAGATAGCTAGAAACAACCAGGAATCAGATGGTATTCCAGAAAGTTAGCAGTGTCTTAAGCTTCAAAGAGGAATGTTTGAATTTGCAGGAATTTGAGTATCTCTTTTTGCATTTTTCTTAAAGAAATAATTTGGATGTGCATCTGAATCTGGCTTTCTGAAAGTTAATATCGATATGGTCTATAAATTTTGAAATACATTGTAACTGTCATCACATAGCCTGACATTTACTACTAACAGTTAAGAAAACCCCACAATCTAAAGAGAACAAATAACCACTGCTTACTGTTGGACTTGCATCAAAATCCTTCTCTCTCTCGGAAGAATGCAGCCAGCTGTAGCTTCCAGCTAATGTACAAATAGAACCAAGAGAGGGAACAGCTGCGCTCTGAAAAATAGCATAGCTCAAAGGCAGCAGCGCCTGCCTCGGCTCCTCTGCTGTTTGGTTTCAGGCTAGAATTATATATTTTGGGATGATTTTACATATGTAAAGAAGCTTTTCTAGGTGATCCATAGGAATAAAGATTTCTTGACTAAACAAACAAAAGCCAACAAATAATATTTTTGTTTAAGGAGTAACTTCATCCTGTTTTGGTTTTTTTTTGTCTTATGTTTATGCTTCTAGCATTTCTTAAACATTTATGTGACAGTCAGCGTTCATCTGATAGTAATTGTAGGTCCAGTATTCTGAAAGCAGCATCTCTTAAACTACGTGGTGAGTGCATGTTGGACAAAAAGACCTTATGCCTGGTTCACCTGGATTATGAGGAATATCACCTAGAAATAGAAGGTAGTGGCTGAATAAATTCTTTCTACTTGATGGGATTCTTTGTTGTGCAGTGTGCCCCCTTTAAGTAAGTAGCAAATAGTGTGTGTCACGTTTCACTTGATACTGCAGCTGAATCTACATGTGATAGATTTAAAACAACAGAGAAAGTTGTGACTAAAATTAGGGAAATGACACTACCAGAAAAAAACTGAAGTTGTGAGTATCAAGAATAGTAAATCTGAAGATACACCTTCATTCACCTCTTAGGGTGCATCACGGTGTGCCAAATACTGCTCTGTATCTCATTGAAAGGTACTTAAAGCTTGCCATGCAGAAGGAAGTTTTTTACAAACCAGAAACTCTTGACTAACCATCTTCTAGGGAATATAAATGCATTACTACCATAAAATCTGACTTCCAATGACTGCTTTTAAGTGACTGCAAGTTGTTTGTGTTTTTGGTTTGGTTTTTTTTTTTAGGTTTATGTCCATCAGCTGTTGCTGAGAACTGACAGCATTTTGTCTCCATTGCTGTTTTGTGTTTTGTTCTAGATGCCAGGGGATACGCTTACTTTTGAATGCTACAAAAATAACATTAACGCTTCTTGTGCTCCAAGGCAAAAGAGCATTTATTTCCTGATTATTATTTAGCCAGTGTGCTGTGTTTTAGTGTGTAATATTGGCATTTTCTAGGTATCATGAATATAATTTGTCATGCAAGAAAAAAATGTGTATATTGTCTTAATTTCCAAAGAGGTAACTTGCTTTTCGGGTTCATGTTACCAAGTTCTGATTTACTGAGGGAGTAGGATTTACTCCTCCCAGGAGCATACGGTGTTTTGTTTTCAGCGTAAAACCTGGTAATTTTCAAGGACAGGAAAACTGCAACTTGGTTGCTGTTTTTAGAAACTTGGGTGCTGCTGTTGTCACTCATACAGAATAATGTTTTACATTGTTTTTTGACAAAGACACTAGCATGCAGCTAGGATTTGCCTGTTTGCTCCTTCACTGACACTTTGCTGCTGGAAAGTTTTTCCTCACTGGGAAGGTGGCAGACACTGTCCCTCACCTCTCTGCCCTGGGGTCTGTTACCTGTTGGACTTGATCTTAGAGGTCTTTTCCAACCAAAACGTTTCTGTGATTCTATGAACGATTCTATAATGCTATCTCACCTCCCCATGGCACATCCTCTGGTCAGAATAGTGGTCCTCATCACTGGGTTCTGAACACAGTTTGTCTGACACACCAACATAAATGTTCCCCAGTAGATGGATAAATAGTACTAACAGGGCCCATGATAACAAATCTTATGAAGGACATGGCAAAATAATCATCTGAGTTTAGTAGCAGCTTCTGAGAGCATTATGATAGATTAATATACTTAATTGAAAGTGTATTTCCAGTGATAGTGTCCTAAGTGATTCTTGTACGGTCATATGAGGTAGGTTGGGATAAAATGAATACTCAAAAGTAAATGTATTTTTAATTAACATCATCTTTGGTGGTTGAAATAACATTGTTTTTTGCAACATCTCACAGTTTAGGAAGAGAGAAAAAAAACCCCAATTATGGAAGGCACAAAACTATTAATTTCTTTTTAGTTTTATAGCTCATGTGAGATATATTCCATAAATACAGAAGGTGCTTCTCTGAAGAACAAAGGTGAAGCACTTTTTTTTTTTTCTTTTTATTCTAGTTGCATTTCCTTAATTTTCTGTGAAAAGCATTGAAAAATGTTGGCAAGTGTAGTGATGGCAATGGCACACAAGCAAGGTTGAAGAAAACAGAACATTGGCAGCAGCAAGAAAAATCTTTGAAGGTTTCTCAGAAAATGTAGCAGTTTAGCTTTATTCATATTGTAGTTCACAGGGTTTATTCTATTGCTTCAGAGTTCTGGGACTGTAGTATTTGGTGCATGCAGTTGTTTTCTTCTGACATTCTGGAAATCTGATGACTCCTGAGATAGACACATCCTTGACAAATTAAAAAACTCTTTAGTTTTGCAAAATGATACCAGGAATATAATACAGATTTTTGTATTAAAACTTCTAGTAATACCAAACAGCTGGAAAAAATTACAAATGTTTAAAAAACAAAATAAAGAGAGCAGATGCAAGAGAATATTGTTTTGAGCATGCTGTAGCCATGTCTTCTGGTAATTTCAGGCTGTGTCCTGGTCATTTTGGCTGGTGAATGCGTCCTGTAGAACTAGAAGTGGAATGAAGGTTGTGAAGGAATGCGAAGGAAATCCCTTGGGGTACTCCAGTGGGGTGTGTTGGGCTGAGAAGTTCACCCTGTCAGCGTTGGGATTTTTTTGGTAGTGGTGATGATTTACTAGACTGAGATTTAATAAAATCTAGATTTACTATATTTTGGTTGTGGTTATGATTTGTAGTCAGTATTATCTGTTAAAATATTGAATTCTATTAGCTGACAAAGACTAGTTGGATGGTGCTGAATCATCTATGCTGACTGTTGCAGAATGACAGGAGATGCCATTCTAGGTTTCATGTAGGTCTTATGCTGTTGAGTGCTACCACCAACATTGAATATGGCTTGAAGGCTGTGGAGCAAACACGCAAGGGCTTTGTGGCTTATTGACCAGAAGGTCTTAGGTCACTATTACCAAGAGGGAACCTATGCTCTATACAAAATCCTTGCCTCCCTTCAAAAAACATAAACCTCCCTTCAAAAAGCATAAACCTCCTTCTGTAATGTTCCTAGTCAGCTCTGGGCTCTGACGGAGGGGCTAGATGGCCAGCCAGTACTTTTCACAGTGGCATTGACTATATTTGGACTGGTACCCTGTAGCTCTACATTAGCTTATATTTGGGGTGTGTTAAAACAAGTTGTTGTATACTACAGTGAATCTAGAAGCTGTGAGCAAGGCCGTGGGGGTGTGGAAGCTGAAGCGGGTGCTATTTCGTGCAACACCTGGATGCCTGCACCAATCTTGACTCACACCCATAGGCACGTGTCCTCTCTTCCCATCCTAAGTCATGGAGTTACTAGTGGCAAACTGATAAACAAACTAAACAAATTTGATGGTTTACTTTGAGACATATGGAAGTAAACTATGTATTGGATAAATTAAGAATATGTAAACTGTAGTTACTTATGTTTTTCTTTAACCTTGTCTTTGTCTTTAAATGTAAATGTTGGGAGGCTACACTTGTAAATCTAAAAAAAAAAAAATTAATCTCTTGCAGCCAAAAGGGACACTCTGGCCTTGATTATGATACCAGATCCCATCTGTCCTAGCTGTTTTCATCATGCTGCTTCAAATTGTGTTAACATTTGAATGGAGAAATAAATGTTTGCTTTTTTTTTTTTTTTCTCTCTTTTTTTTTTTTTTTTTTTTTTTTTTTTTTTTTTTTTTTTTGGTGGAGATAATATCATTGGGAATTTGAAATTCAGAAAATTGGTTATGTTAAATGGCTGAGCCCATTCTGCAGAACTTGGAGAATGGTCTTTACAAAAGCTGGAGATGAGAAAAACCTGGTTAGATTTTGGAGATGTTTAGATCTGTTGAAAACCAATTGCAGCAAACTTATTGATTTGAGCACTGCCACATTCCCTGGGAATGCTGTCTTTGTCTTTTGAACTTTGTAGGTGCCAGACTTTTTTTTTAGTACATTGTATGAAAATACATGCATTAAGCAGTAGCTTTCTGGAAGCATTTACAGCACAAAGCTAAGAGTGAAAACACTCTACTGTCCTATGTGTCTTCCCAAAATGCCAAGAACCGTTGCAATGCTGTGGTTAAGATGTTTTGTTTCAAATGTTTTCCTGTATGTTAGAGCTGTTGACATTTTAGGAATTTTTGTGGCAACAGTTCAGTAGAGAAAAACATGATTAGAGGCTTGAGATCAGGCAGACAACCCACATTCTATATATATGCCTCTACTACTGGATATATTTGGTATGTTTAGAATAGCTTACCTTTCTTTTCCCTTTCGATAAGCATATGGGCTAAGCTGTTTGTTTTTGAATAGTAAGCCACACTGTGGTGGTTCTGGATGTGTAATTACTGGAAAGATTCTGAAAATAATCAAACCTACTCTTCTGGCATTATCTGAGTTGGACCAAAATAAGCTGCTTTTAATAGCACATATCAGCAAACCTGCCTGTTTTGAAGTTGTTGACTTTGTCTTACACTTGAATTTTAAAGTTCAGCTGAAACTTCAAGATGATGTGGCATAATTTGCCGAAAACACAAGGGTTTTTTTTTCCTTGTTTGTTAGTTCTTGTGTTGCCAAGAATGGAAAGTTGCTAGCAAGCCAAAAAAAAAAAAAAAAAAAAGTCTGATTATGAACCTCTTCCACATTTGATTTATATTCTCAGTGGCATAAATGAGGTACCAAATATGAGGAAGTGTTCCACCTATCTCGTGGGGATGCTTGCCATCAGCAAAGGTGCAGAAGCTGCTGTTTGCCAGAAGTCCACAGTGAAGAAATGCAGTTCCCCTATTGTTTGTGGATTAAGCCAGATTATTAGAAATGGTCTAGCTCATAATATTTTCTTGTTACAGGAGGTTATTTTTTTTTTAAAGCAGATCACCTTACATCCTTTGCTACAGATTAAAGAGAATAAAGAGAAAGTGTAAGTTAGAGAGAAAAAAATGTTGGTGTTTTGGAAGCATCTGAAGTAGGTTTTATTGAAAGGAAGAGTAGTGTGTCTAACTCTCTGGTAGCTGTGTCTCTGTGGTACATCTTGTATCAGTTGATGCCTCTGATTGAACTGTAAGGTGAACAACTGGGTTTAATGTGGGGGATGATCTTGTGCTTAAACCCTGCTCTGTCTGTTTAGACATGTCACTTGTGCAGTGAGCTGTGAACACAGTTGGCAACAGTAATAATATTGCAACTGTTGGGTGCAGGTCTTTAAACTCTACAGTTAGCTGAGGTGAAAACTCTCCCCTCTTAGGAAATGTTTGGTTTGTTTAATTTTGGTTTTTTTCTAATAATAGATGACTAATTTTCTTAATGGCCGATGTTGCAAATAGGTTTGAAACTACAGAGAGGTGTTTTAAAGATAATGTACTGAGCAGATGAGCAAGATGCAGCTATGAGCTAAGGGCAGAGCACTGTTCTTGGGTATCTTGCTTTTAGTGCACTTTCTCCTTCGTGTTCTCTCTGCCTCCAGGGTTGCTTTGAAAGCTTAACCTCCTTTTGGAGAGTTTCTGATCCCAAATTACATACTCTGGCAACAAGATGAGGTGATGGGAAGGAGTTGATGGGGGTGGGTGTTGCCCAGCAGTTGCAATCCTTGCCCTTGTATTTTCCTCTAAGAATATGCATGAATCCATAAACAAATAAAGGTTGCACGTTTGTTCAGAAATGCTGTGTTTGAGGACACTTTTATGGACACCAGCTATACAATGCTAATTTCAGCTAGGTTGTCAGGCTGCCAAACTGCAGGGAGAAAATTACAGAACGCTACCTGAAGAAATCTCAAGTGCTCTTTAGCTCTGCTCAAGAGAAAGAAGAGTTGTGAGCTGTGTAATACAGAAATCAAAGCTAGGAAATACAGAAGGACCCTACGATCCAAGTCCCTGCTACTGTAAGCAACTAGCTCCTATTACCCATTTAAACAGTACTTTAAAACTAGCTAGGTTTTGTTTTCTTTTGCATTCTCTCTGAAAGCTTGTTACCAAACAATATTGCTTCTGATGTTTAGAAAATTCTTCTTATTTTCAGCTGAAATTTTTTCTTCTGGTATTATTATTCATCTTTTTTCTTGCACTACAGTCTTTTGTAGTTTAAATAGCCACTGTTCATCTGAGCCTGTAAAAGTTAACATAGCTCTTTCACGTAAAGAAAAAAGCACTTTTAGTTTCTGGCAGGACTCCCTCCTTTCCACCTCTGATGGTACTAGTAACACTTCTTGCACCTGTTACAGGGTGAACTACTCTTTCTGGATCAAAATGGACAAGACTGGTACATGGTATTTTTATATACCTGTCTCATGCAATACTTTGTTGAGTGGTGTTACTACTTCCTTATCTCTACTGAGCCTAATTTCCCTGATGCACACTATGCTTCTGTTTGCCTTTCTGAAGATGCATTATTATCTTTTTTTTATATATAGACATGTTAATTGATATCCACTGTTTCCAGGTAAAAAGTTTTTGTCCTATTACAGAGGGTCCCTCCGTGTTTAGTGTTGTTCTACTTACTTTTACCTCTTCTAATCCTCAGCATCACCACAGTTCTCCATAGACCAAGTTGTAATCCTCCTCTGCTGACAGTTCCTTCCAGCTTCATGTCACCAGGAAGCTTCATTACAGCTGTCCTAACCTTTGTCCCAAAGTAATTACCAAAATTACACCATTCTGATTATAGGCTGCAGCATGTCCAAAGTAAGGTTTGTGCAACTTTTCTTATTATACAGTTACAAACTTCTTTTCTGTCTGTCTCAGGCAGAAATTAAGTTCAGAGGACAGGGACAAATTCTGCTATGTTTTAGTTTGGTGCTGAACTACAGTGGTGTGAAATTGTAACATATTTGCATTTCTTCAGGTATTGGTCTAAGATCAAACAAGCCCTTTCTTCTGAATTTGCAATTTCAATTCCTTGTAACTTCAAATATATTTGAATATAGGGAATTATATGTATGCCTGAGATGGATGGTAGCAGGGAATGCTCTAAGATTACTTATTAAAACTGGGTAATTGTTGCTTTTGTTCATGTGTATGTTCTGCTTTGTATCTGAAGATGCTCTGCGGCAGATTATATATAAAGTCCAGTGCATTCCTTCCTTAAACCTGGTAGAGTTCGCAGGAGTCCAAATTCAAGAGAAAAAGATGAGATTCATGCATGAGTGATTGCTCTGATTGGATCTTAAATAACTAATGACTTGACAAGTCTTTTATTTCTTGAGTAATAACATCAAATATTTTGAAATTTGCAATGTTGTTTTGTTTGTTTTATTATTGGAAAATCTAATAAATCACTGAACCGCAGGTTTTGGTTTTTTCTAATTCAATTAATAATAACAATAAATATATTGAACTTACATTTTTGACAAGTCTCTGTTAAGAGGAGCTTAGTTTTTTCATACACAATCTTATAAGATCACATTTGTCAAGGTTTAGAGTCAGGGATGTGTGCTAGTCCTATAGCAGATGCTTTATACTGATTATGACTTATATGGGCTGGAATACCCTGTTGGTTCAGTTTAGGGTCACCTGTCCTGTCCACTGCTCCCTGCAGGTGCAGGCTTTTGCTTTCTGCACCTGACAGTGTGATACACAAGATCCAGCAGTGGCCTTGGTCTGCACACTGACCCCTGGTAGTAACTCTAACCATGGGGTGTTATCACTGCCAGCAGCAGACACTGTCTGCAAAAACAGGCTGCTAACTTCAGACAGTGCAGTTAGTTAGAAGAACTGAGCTGAAAATTAAAATCACTGAACAGAATTAATTCTGTTCTTGCTCAAACCAGGACAAAAAGGAAACTCAAGGGACAAAGTGGTTTGGTCAAACCATGAACCTACTTGAATCTTCCCCACCTGACATAACTAAGCTTCGGGGGGGGGGGTTCTTCTGAGGGTCTGAAATATTTTTTCACTACTAGTTTCCAGATCAGTCCAGGTAAGTGCAGAAATACCAATTAAGTGGTTGTTATCACGGTCACATTTGAAGCAAAAACCCAGTAATTCTTATTTTTAAAGTCTTTTTCAATAATATTGTTAGCCACTTCTGGAAATTTTTAACATGCAATAGCTCAGATATGTATTCAAACTCTGTGTGTTTATTAAATAATAACACAGTCTGAAGTGTTGGGGAAAATTGGAAACTTAGACTCCCTGAAAGGAAGTCTATATCACATTTAGGACCTTTTTTGGTCAATGTAACCAGTGCATCTTCATTACATGGTTACCCTTGGTAATCTGTATTTGAGCCTAACCAAAATCCAGATACCCTCACATTACAATTTATATACTGTGACAGTATTTAAATTATAGGTGACTGACACACAGTGGCTGCAGTTTTTTATGCTGACACCCACTGTGGTATTTGCTTAGCCAAGTTTGTCACCTGTGAGGAAACATATGTGTCCTCTGAGATGCATATGGGAGAACACTGGGAAGAACATTGAAGGATTATCTGCATTCAAGTCATTTTGCCTCAAGCTTCACTACAAAATGTGTGATTTGCAGCCCAATTTAAAGAAAATCCCACTCTCTCATCCGTCTAAGTTAATTTAACAGCCCTCTTGCTTTGAAGTCCAGAAAGATTTTTTTAATGAGGATAGCAGTAAAATGCTTGGGATAAAACTCATCTAACAGCTCAAACTAACAGGCCAGTTATGACACACCTAAAACACCTTTCTCCAACATCAGAAAAGCAGGAACATCACTAAACCATACCACTGATTTCACCTGGAGAAATTTATGTGTGTCACCTCCTGTGCAACAGTGACAGCAGCTCTAACACGACAGTGGCCAGAAATACAATGGAACTGCTAGAATTGTATAGTCAGAGTGCTTGAAAAAAAAAAAAACCAAAACCACAAATGCAAATATAATAATCTTAATAATCTAAGGCAAAACCAGTCAGCTTAATATGCAGAAGATGAACTGGATTGTACTAGTGAAAACCAGAGAAGAGTATTTTTAATTGCTTCATTTAATTATTCGAAGTAATGATCTCAAGCTGTGTTATTAACATGAATTAATTTTTCTGTTGTAGCTCTTCTTTTGTGGATATCTATTAGCAATTGCAATTTGCAAGTAAGACATGCTGATTCACGAATCTGACCCAAAGCTTCCTACAGACAGAAGTCTTTTCTCAGAGCTGAGAGGGCAAGCTATCTGACCTGCTCTGCAAGACAGAGAGAGGATCTACTGATCTTGTTTGTGCACCTTCAGATTAAGAAAAAATGATGTATTCATTTTTTATGCTCACAACAGAAAAAGAGATCATGTCCCGCTTTGGCAAAATGATGGCTAGGCAGACCAATGTGGCAAGGCCATAACCTATCACTTCTATTATTAAAAATTACATGAAGATCTAAGAACAGTTGGGATATTTTTGAACATTGATGTTCAGAACTAAAACAATCCTTTACATGCATTTTATTATATTTACACCTAATCATGGCTGCACTCACTTAAGACAGCAAAAGACTGTGAAAGCAGCAGCTTAGGCTGCTGATTTTAACTGTATATTTTCACTGTTCTAATTGATTTATTAAAGTAGCCAGTTAAGATCTAGTATTAAGATCAAAGCTTTGCCTAAGAAATCACTTTTGAAAAATCATTGGGAAAGCTATCAGCTGTAGCACAATGGGTTAATATTATCAATAACAGTTGCTATACCAATTTCTATCGTTTAACATCCCCAGGAAAACAAAGAAACAAACAATAACAACCAAAACCAAACCCAAAACCAAACCAAACTAGAGAACTAAAGCATTTTGGAAGAAAATAGAAGTAGATTTGAGTTTACAGTGAGATATGTATTTTGCAGTGGAGGCTAAAAGGAAGTCTTAAAAAAGAACAGTGAAGGCAGCTGACATCTTCCACTGCAGAACAAGCTGTCCAGTCAGCTCATTATTTCCACTGTTGCCATTAAGTTAAACAATATCATCATTGCATTTCTATTTTCCTGTACAATCAATAAAGATGCAGACTACTGCTCTTGCAAGCACTCCTGAAGCTCTGTATTTTCTGAAGAGTTTTGAAACTGCCAAAACGAAAGTGCCGAAAAATTCAAAACTGTTCATTTAAGAGGAGTATGCTAAATTCAGAGTGTGTGAAGAAAGAAGAATTCCCTATAAAATTGCCCCAAATTATTAACAATTGGCTGTTTCTTGTCCATTATATGAAAAATCAGGAGTCACTAATGCAAAAAGAAGTGTTGGCGGTCACATTCAGTTGATTCACTAATTCAGCAGCATCTGCAGAGCCTGCTATTATTTTGTAACCTCTTACAAAATCTTGACATTATTGATCAACGTAACAGCTTCCATTGACTCACTATTCATGAGCTTATTACCCAATTGATTTTTATCAACACACCATACCACAAAAGAATGCATGGCTGAAATAGCAATGAGTCAATTTTTCAGCTAGATATTTTCTTTCTGGGAAGCAATCCTTTGTAGTTTTATGCATATCAAAGCTTTCTGTAGTTCAAAAAACCCTGAGCATAAAGGTTTTAGGCTGTCTGTTATGTACTTTCAGCCGGTACATGAAATAATTTTCCACATTTTCAATATGCAGGAGGAAATTTTTTATCATTGACTGGTGGACACAGATTATAGAAATCTTTGCATAGTTAACACCTTGAAGCACAGGTTGTTCTATTCCAGTACAAAGATAGGGAGAGTCAGTGTCTCGAGGTCTATATGCTGACTGTAAAATAACACATAGTGTTGACCCATCTTCATTCTCTCAACCATTCTCCCATTAATGCTGCTGTTTACAAACTAATTTACTTCTCCTACTCCTACCTTAACCTGGGCTCTGGCTGTTAAATTAAGTTCCAACTGTTTGTAAATCAGTGGTGATTTACTTTGACAGAACTGGCTGAAATTCCAGTTACAAATCTACTGTTCTCGTATTGCCTTTCCCAGAGAAGTATTTTAATGTTGGATTTCTTTTCTTTTTTTTTTTTTTTTTCTTTTGTTGTTGTTGGTTTTGGTTTGGGTTTTCTTTAAGATAAAATCACAACTTTCATTCACCTCTCAGACTGCAGTTTTACAGCCTTTGTGCCCATAGAAGCAGCTGCCAGTGCTATTGCACTGACCAGAAGGATGCTGAAAGAGCATCTGGTGGATCCCAAGTTGAAAAGAATTGTGATTTTCCAAGATCCACCTAAGCAATATGGCGAGTGGTACTATTCTGTCAGCAATATTAAGATTTCTTTGCTTATCTTTACCCTAATTTTTTCCCTGCTCACCTCCATGTATGATTTCAGTTTTGATGACATGGTTCACCCTAGTAGTGCCTATACCTTAGCAGCAATGAGCACGACCACTATGTCTCCTCTCACAGTGAATTTCATCTTATCCTGTGTAATGAAGGTAATTAATAAATTCACTTTACAGAAATGTCTCCCCCCTTCTCATCCCTATCCATCCTCGTTCTTTACAAGGAGGTTGTTTTTTTTTAAAGATTGATCTCAGCACCAGAGCTTTGGTGCTTTTTCCATCTGAGTATCTGTGCTCATACCACGTGGTGCCTGGCTAATGCTGTGCAGTCAATTATGCAGTATCTGGGCAGAGAAGCAATCATGGCACATATGAATGTAATGTTAAAGCAATCACCTGATCTCTCTTTCTTAGCCCAATCCTTACTACTGCTGCTAGTGGGAAAAGGTCTCTGAAAATACAATCTCATGCCTTTTTTTTTTTTTCATTGTCTGTCTCTTTCCCTGTTCTGGTAAAATACTTGTTTTATGCTAGGCACAATTACACTCAGGCTTATAGAAAGGAGGAGAGTTTGTTAATATTCCACTTTATCAACTAGTAGACCTCTCATTTTTTGTACACTGATATTTAATATAGCAGTAGAAAGACTAGCATAATTACACACACACACATTGCCAAGACTGGAGCTGGCTATTTTTCTCTTCTTAAAGAGGGTGAGTAAAACTATTTAACATATCTGGACTAAAACCATCTCAAGCTGTAACTGTTTGTACTTTTTTAACTTTCATCACTATGGGATGTACATATAATCAATATGATATGAAACATTTTCATTATTACCTTTTTCATTTAAGAGTTTTCAAAATGATTCCTCCTACTGTTTTCATAACACTGGTACCAGAGCATTACACAATTTTGCTTGAGACAGGAAATATGGAAAAATTACAAAACACAAAAGCTGAGTTATATACATCTAATTCCTCTGCTCCCACTGCTAATGTTTACTACCCTACCCTTGTAATTTCTGCTGAACACCTCAGCTCTCACTCTCATGGTCAGAAATGTGAATCTTCAAGCTGCAAAGAAAGGGTTATCACTTCAATTAATTCGTGGGCAAATTGGTCAAACTCAGCTGTCAATCAATGGTCCACATACAAACTGAGCTGTATCTATCACAGGTGTTTACTTGACAAGATTCTCACAAGCGAGCTGGAGCACAGAAAATGTGTTTAATGACAGCATCATGCTGATGACACATTTTCTGCAGATAGTATTTGCATTATGAGTTTACTGCTTGCAGAGCATCTGGAAGACATCAAATTAAAAAGAAGATATATTTCTTTTACTGAGCATGTATTCCGACAAAAAAAGAAAAACACGAGTCCATATGAAAACCATTCAGATGGGGAAGCCTGGATGTAAATTTGCCTTTTCTCCCTGCTCCCTTTCTACCTTCTCCATTTCTTTCCATCCAACTCCATTACCTTTCTGCCCTCTGCTTTCTTTATCCCTGTTCTCTTACTTTGAAAAAAATATATCTAAAGGAAGAGAAAAGCAAATGCACGCATATCTTACTCCCATAGTGTCAGTGATGTATGAATTTTGAATATGAATAGAGATTGAAACTAATCAACAGATGGTTGGAAACATAAATATTCATGAATTCCAAATCCCTGTTTTACTCTGCCAGGTATTGTTGAGATGTAAAAAATATACATGCTGTCTAATCACCACTTTTGAAAAAGAAAGCTAGCAGAGTCTTTAACTGTCCCGTGTCTTATAAAGTGCACATTTTGCACAATAAACTGTGGCACGTGTGTGTATCCTTTGAAAAGAGAGAAAGAACTAAAACCTGACAAACATCTTTATGAATCTCTAATGTCCTCTGCTTGAAAATCAAACCATCCCAAAATTTCACTGTGATGATAGGCAGAAGTAAAATGTCTTAAGTATTATTATAAACTAAATATTAATTTTGATATGCAACTCCTCAACCTAAAGAAAATCTAAGGCACTCACAAAGAACCAGTAAAGAAATGTGAAATTAAATATAAATATTTACATTTATGCAGACATTAATATCTATCACCAATCTATTTTATATAAGTAATAAGCTTCTGCCACCTACTGAAAAAAGCTCAGCATGACTACAGATGTCATCTTTCTCACAAGGCCGAAGAAACAGAATACGCATTCTGAGCCAAGAAAACTAGGCCACAAAAGATCTGCTCCAGCATAAATAAAAAAAACCCCATCTTTGCACTTGCATGTTCTTGATCAAGAGGCTATGGTGAGGGTGGTCTGAATGCTCCCAAGCTTGTGATGCTTATCGCAACTCAGGAAAACACTTTAACATCTACTATCAAACAGGCAAAAATGCTACTGGAGCAAACCAACAGTACAGTTACTTTTTAACCATATCCTTCTTAACCTCTTAAACACCCACCTGCTTGATGACAAGTCTACTCTCCTTGGGGATACCTTTCAACAACAACTGCCTCATTATAAAGCAACAGAAAGTCTTAGAATCATATAGTAGAAATCATTTAGTTCCAACACCCCTGCCATGGGCAGGGATACCTTCCACTAGATCAGGTTGCTCAAAGCCCCAGGTATGGGGTATCCACAGCTTCTCTGGGCAACCTGTACAGTGTCTTACCATCCTCACAGTAAAAATGTATTCCTTATATCCAATGTAAATCTACCCTTTTTTAGTTTTAAACCATTACCCCTTGTCCTATAACTACACTCCACGACAAAGAGTGCTCCCCCAACTTTCCTGTAGGCCCACTTCAAGTACTGTAAGGCTGCTATAAGGTCTTCCCAGAGTCTTCTCTTCCCCAGGCTGAACAACCCCAACTCTCTCAGCCTGTACTCACAGGGGAGGTGCTTCAGTCCCCCAATTATCTTCGAGGCCCTAACATTTCTCTCAGTGGTTTCTGGAAGAACAGCCTGCCTCTCCGGAGGTGCTCTCACCATTGCTGCCAAATGACTGATGGCACAAGTAGCATCAGAGGGTACAGCAGAGTAGTAGCAGACCAGTGTCACCACTGGCAAATCAGTGCTTCACAGTCAGTACCTCTGTTATGAACAGATTGGTCACCTCTCCATAATTTTCCTAAAAAAAAGATAAAAATGTGGCATTTCAGCCTGATTTTTCAAAGCTAATGAGGATTATATGATCTTACTGTCTAGCTGCTCCATCCTCCTATAACATTTGAATGCATCGACCAGTTTCAACTAATTTTGATAGGAAAATTCTAGAAATGTAAAGAACTCATAGAGCACATAGCCAGAGCAAAGCAATCTTTAACGGATGCACTGCTGGCGGGTCAACCCACTTCAAAGAATCATTAAATAGACATCTGTGATTCAGAGAAGGAAGAGGAGGGAAAATCATAATTCAAACTATAAGCTGCATGTGAATTTCCTGGGCAACACCTAAGGACCCATGATGGCAGAATATTAAAGTAGATTTGTTTTGGAGGAAATTCTGAGTTATTCTGGGAACTTGACCTAAACCAAGCCAAAAATATGAAGTAAAAAGCCATCTTTAAGCCATCCTAATATACCTTTTATTCCCACCAGCTCAAAACACCCTGCCATAATGACCATTTTTTTGTGCTAAACAGCTAATTTTAAGCTATTAAGACTTCTCCGGTAATTGAGAAAATGTATGAGTCTCTGATTAAAGGTGTTTGCAAGAATGAAACAAACCAATGTGAAAACAGCGCTGCCACCTGACCTCTTATTACACTCCTTTGTATGCAGTGCAAAGTCCATCAGCATCTCTATATATTTATTGGCATGTGTATATTTCTTAATGTGAGTAGATAGTCCTCAGTGTGGCACTCCAGTGCTTTGAGGCTCCATCTATCTGATGAAAAAATAATAAGGCAGCTGTTCTGGGGTTGCTGATTTTCAGGGAGGTCATATAGTTATTAATTGGTGTCACAGAATCAGGCTTAATTTCATGATAAAATTAAAACAAAAGCTTTGACAGATGTAAATCTGATGAGTTTTGTTTGGAAGCATTTCTCTAAAACTCATTTAGCCTTTACTTCAGAACCTTACATGGAAAATTCTGTGGATGGTTAAGATCTCATCTGGGATTTTTTGCTAAAACTGAAGAAGTCACAGATTTGCTTATGACAGTTTTGAATATCAGTATTTTTTTCTTAATTTCTGAGCAGAAATGCTACACCTGGGATGGAGCCCTCCACAGTTTATTTGTTTGTTGGTTTCCTCATGTTCACACAACCAGTAGTGGTTTCAGTAGCCACACATCCCAATTATTTGTAGGTGCTACCTTGCTGCGAGGAGTTCTTCCCAAGTACTGGGGAGTCCTCACAGATGAAACCCAGACATGGGCCAGCAATGTGCACTCGCAGCACAGGAGGTCAATCACATCCTGGGCTACATCAAAAGAATTGTGGCCAGCAGGTCAAAGGAGGAGATTCTGCCTCTCTACTTGGCTCCAGTGAGACCCCACCTGGAGTACTGTGTCCATCTCTGGAGTCCTCAGTACAGGAAGGGCATGGATCTGTTGGAGCAGGTCAAGAGAAGGGCCACAAAAAATGGTCAGAGGGCTGGAACAGCTCTTCTGTGGAAAAAAGGCTGAGAGAATTGGAGTTGTTCAGCCTGAAGAAAAGAAGGCTCTGGGGAGACCTTATTGTGGCCTTTCAAGGGGACCTATAAGAAAGATGGGGGCAGACTCTTTAGTTGACCTGTTGTGACAGGTCATGGGGTAATGGCTTTAAACTACAAAAGGGTAGATTTAGACTAGATATAAGAAAGACATTTTTCACAATGAGGGTGGAACGGGTTGTCCAGAGAGGTGGTCGATGCCCCATCCCTGGCAACATTCAAGGTCAGGCTGGATGGGTCTCTGAGCACCCTGATCTAGTTGAAGATGTCCCTGCTCACTGCAGAGTGGTTTGACTAGATGACCTTTAAATGTTCCTTCCAACCCAAACCATTCTATGATTCTGTGATTCTGTGACTCTGATTTGTGCCCGGTGGCTTGTGCGAGTGGCAAATGAGGTTTGCAGGAGTTTCCCTGATGGGTTTGCCAAGAGAGTAGCGTTTTCTCACAGCACCTTTTCAGACACCAGATCCTTTAATGCGCTGGGAAGAGCCGGCGGGGGGCGGACGGGGACACGCCGCTCGCCTAACCCTTTGCCGGGGGGCGCCGCGGCCAGAAAGGAGCGGAGGGGGTGGAGCCAAGGGCGGAGCGTCCGGCGGGAGGGGCGGGGCGTCCCCGCGCGGCGGAGCTGTTCAGGGCGGCGGGTGCTGAGCTCCACCGCACAGCCTCGTGCAGCGGGGCGGGGCCCGCGCCTCCCCGCGCCGCGCTCGCAGGTGCCGGCGGGGGGAGCCGCTCCCGCCTGCGCGCCGCCGCCGCCTGGGGCCATGGCGGCGCTGATGCTGGTGCTGCTGGCGGCGCTGGGCGGGGGGTCCGTGCTGCCGGGCGGGCGGTGCGCGGCGCCGCTGGCCGATCTGCGCTCGCAGATCTCGGGAGTGGAGTCGCTACTGGAGGAGTTTCGCCGGCAGCTGCAGCAGGAGGACCCGAGACCTCCGGCAGCGGCGACGGACGGTGACGACGGGGAGCGGTGTGGCGGCAGCAGCAGCTTCTCCGCCAGGCCCGACTCCATCATCCGTACCAAGGACTCCATCGCGGCCGGCGCCACGTTCCTGCGGGCCCCCGCCGGCGTGGCGGGCTGGCGGCAGTGCCTGGACGCTTGCTGCGCCGAGCCGCGCTGCACGCTAGCCGTGGTGCAGGGGTCCGGCCGGCCGCGGGGGGCGGCGGCGGCGGAGTTGGGCTGCTACCTCTTCAACTGCACGCACCGCGGCCGCCCCGTCTGCCGCTTCGCCCCCCACCGCGGCTACAGCACCTACAGCCGCCGGCCCGCCGCGCCGCCGGGTAAGGGCCGCCGCGGGTGGCGGGGCGCAGGGCCCGGGCCAAGATGGCTTCGCGCGGGGAGGGCGGCGGGGGCTGTCGGCGCGGCGGCGCCGCCGCCGCCATTTGCCGCTTTGCGCCGTGGGGTCGCTGGTGAGGAGTGGGGAGCCGTCCGTGCGGCTTCCCTGGCGCCGGGAACGCGAGGCATCGCGCACGGGAGCCGGAGGACGAGGAGAGGGGGGCAGCGCCGCGCCTTTCGGCGGCCATCCCTGAGCCGGCAGAGGCAGCCCCGCCATACCCGAGGGTGCGAGGGCTTTGCGGGGTGGGCGATTTTGGCAAGAGCCCGACCGTCGCACCTCTGCCTGTGCAGAACCCTTGGGAGTGACCGTGCCGAGTGCCGGTAGCTGGGAGGCGGTCGGTGAGATGGGCGTGTTCACGGGCCCTGCACTTCGTCGCGGTGGGGGGGACCGTAGAGCTCCCGGCTGCACGATCAGGCTCCCCAGAGGAACCGGGGATGCTGGGCACCCTGGAAAGTGTGAAGTGCTGGTTGTACACCAGAGCCAGGTGCAGGAGTATGAGAGCAAGCACATACCTTTCTTGGGGGTGCTGCCCACATGTGATCACCTGAGCAGGTTTCTCTCATTCACTTAATTCAGAATTTTCCCTGCTGAAGGACTTGAGAACTAGACTGAAGAATACAAAGTCATCTCACCAGTAGTCCAGAGGCAGCATGGAGACTGTAACTGCCTCTGGAGTCTGGGCCACATCAAAAGCAGCAGTTTGTTCAACCTTGAAACATACTTAAGAACAATGAAATCCAGAGCAAGCAGCTGTAGTTGTTAACAGGTCTGGATTTCTAAATTTCCTAGCATCTGATCCAAAGAACATACTTGCACTCTTCCACGTCCTGTTGTTAAACAGTTGCATCCTAATTCATTTTGTCTTAATTTCATTACCTTCTGTTGACAGTACTTTCCTAAATGTCCTCTTCTTCAGTGATGTATCTCAACTGGAGTAAACTAGTCACTGCATGTAACATAAAGAAAACTTAGTACTGGTGTGAATGAAAACTGTGTCCAGGTGGCACCTGCTATTACTGCTTCCTTGACAGGTGACACCTCAGGTTTGAGGTCTGCTTGTTTTATGAAAATGCCAATGGGAATCCCCTGGAAATAAGAGAGACCGGAGACTCAATTTTTAGAGGAGTTACAATGCTTGAATATATTCTTGCAAAGTGCATGGACAAGTAAACAAACAGGAGAACTATAGGGAGGAATTCATGGCAGTAAAGATGAGGCAAGCTTAAGGCAACAGAAAAACCCAAGGATGATTTTGACATTTTCAGCAGGGAAAGTATTAGCTCCACAGTATTTATTTATATATCAACTTTTGGGTAATTTTGTTTTATAACCCTGTATGCACATGCAAGACGGAAGGCGTAAGACTAGATTTTAGATCTAGTTTAGATCTAGTTCTAAGAAGAAGTCACGTCTTTGAAAACCTTTGAAAATATCTTTGTTTGTCCATCATTTTGAACTGACTTAAATCCATTAAGACCTGCCCCTAATGTAGAGCGCAGTTGTGGCATGATATAAATAATACTATTGTTGAAATGATACTTTACCTATTAGAAATCTTGAATTTCTTGAATTCCTTGTGTTCTGGAATTCTTGAATGCCTTGTCTTTTTGGCAGCTTACATGACCGTCAGAACTGGGCTTGCAAAGCAATTTCATTTCCTAATCAGCAAATTGCTCTGTGTCCTGTTGGGTTTATTTAAAAGTCTGCCTCGTGGGCGATGGTGGTATCAGAAACAGGGGATTATGACTTCTTAATGCAATTACACTGGAGCAGAAGCAGAGCCATGAAGGAGAATGAACTTTTATTCAAACATCTGTCAGCCGTGACATAGACCAGAAGAGATAACATTAAGATTGAATTATTTTGCTGTCTGATGTTATGTTACCACTGCGTTCTTGAATTACGCTGAAATATTAATCTGGACAACAGGGCATCATCACAGGGAGATGAAGGCATGTCTCTTTTCCCTTATGTCACCCCATGGTTGAATTTAGGACATTGAGAAAGAGCTTTTGCTTTCATGATCTTCTTTCACAAGAGGATCACATTTTACCCATTCTTTTGGGATTTTTTAGTGTTGTTGAGTCTATTGCTGTTTTTGATAATCCTAACCCAACATTTAACCATAAACGTGGCATCCTCATAATTCCAAAGTGCTTCTGAGCATTAGTGTACAGTGATCTCTAAGGTGTTGTGGTTTCCTTTATGTTAAGGATCTTCAGTAAACCAAAAATGATTGCTTATTTAATTCTGGCAGCAATTAATGACAGATACGTATTTCTCAGATCAAGTATATCAACCTGTACTTCCAGAACAGTCAAGTGGTGGGATGAGTTTTTGAGACTGAATGTTTCAGTGTAAATCCAGGTCCTTCACTTTATACCCAGTTTGTGCTGGTTTGGCTGTGGATTTACATTGCACTTGCAGGCAGTTTGTGCTGTGTCAACAATGAAGCCCCATATGCCTATACTGAAATAAGAGGTAATTGGTTTTGCCTTTGTTAGGCAAATTTTAAAATTTTTGATAAAGAAAGAAAGAGGACTTGAGTGCTTCCCCAGAAGTGTCTGACTTACCTTCTGTGCTACTCACTAGTGGTGAGCAACAGAGGATTCAACACTGAGGTAAACTAATACTAGAGACATTCAGGAAGTGACAGTGAAATAACCTTTGATAATAAAGCCTTCATTCAGGCAACTACCTGGCAAGCTTCACTATTGGCAGGTCAAGTCTGCATAAAGGGTGGAAAAAAGCAGAATAAAATAAGCCTGTTGTGTTCCCTCCCCTTCAATACAAGTGTTGCTTGTAAAGTTGCAGCCCCTTTCCTAGATTCCTAAGGATACCGCATTCCATTGCTGAAAACTTTGTTGTGGAAAGAGTCTTTAGCTCATTAGGCTGTCTCCTCCCAGTCTAGATGTCTCAGGGCAATTTTTTCTTTTGTAGAGCAAAAGGTGAGATGATTTGCCATTGATTTACCTTTCTGAAGATGTTCTGGTGGCTTACAAACAATGGCATGATGCCTCCATCCTTTGGGACCAGAGGCCCAAGTGTGGTCCCTCACTCATCTTTGGCAAAGAGCTGGCATGAATTTCTGGGATATGTCCCTGTGAAGTCTAGGAAGAGAATATCCTATTGCTTAGGGCCCAGGACAAGTGGGCCTTGTCTCTGCCCCTGCAGGACATTGATCAAGTCATTTAAAGCAGACAGGTGACAGGAAACCACTTTCCAAGTTAGAAGCAGAAAAATGGTCTGTGCTGTTTCAGGCCCGTGTCAGTCTCCTTTTGACAGTGATCAGTAAAGTAACTGTGTGAAGACTGGATGGAGCTCACATATACCAAATAAATGTTACCCTGGCACAATAATGATGGAATTTATTAACAATGACTTTTTGTGGGTTTTATCTGACACCTAAATATTGCTTTTTAAACAAAGTTGGTTTTAAGAACTTGATGTATACAAACAAGTAGATTTTTTTTTTTCCAGTAGATTTTTTTCTGAGCTTAACATCAGTATCCTTTACAGGATATCCTGTGCAGAGGTTGAAGAGCAGAAAGCTCTTCATGGTGCCGGGAACATCCTGTGCCCAGACAAGGAATGAAACTTGAGCGAGGAGCTGCAGAAAGATACAGTCTTGTGGCTAAAGTTGTCAAATGCTGACTTGCAGAGTGAGGTTTTATCCTTCTCTGTCCCTTGCACTTCCTGAAGGTTGCAGAGCAAATGACATAAACCACTTCTTACAGGCCACGTCACTTATTGGATCATGGGTTTTGTGAGTCTAACCTGAAAAACCTGTGGTCTGATTGGCAAAAGTACTTAGTACTCACAATTTTAATCAGTAGGAATTGTACTTTGAATATAGCATAATGCTACAAATCCTAAACAGTCTGAAAATCAAGCTTTGAATGTCTTAAATTGGGCACTTAAAATCAGTGGTCATTTCTGATGATTTTTAATTATGTGCACTGCTTCACCAGGATGCCAGCTTGTGTTAAATAAGCCTTTAACTCCTGTAATTATGGCATTGAGATAGCATATGATGCATTACAAAAAGAGACTAAGAGCCTATTAAGTTATTGTAATGATGCATTATAAAAAGAGACTAAAAGCTTCTTAAGCTATGCAGAGTGCTATAACAGTTGTGCATTAACTGCCATTGGAATATGTATGTAATTCCTATTTAAATCCATTTTCCTTAGTTCAGATTAAAAAACTACACTGATGCTAACAATGTTGATTGTTCTATCAGTGAAACATCCAAGTACATAGAGAGCTTTTCTATGCCATGTGCTTCTAATGTAGCAGTTATTTCCTGAAGACATAACTGAATATGAAACAATTAACTAAAATTCACCTAGGTACTACCTCACTTAACAAAATAAGCACTAATGAACACTTCCTATCTTTCCAGAGGCTGCAAGGTGGTGAATCAATAAAAAAATGTGTTTTATATAAATAATCACTCAGCTTTCCCTGATAAGTAACTGAGCTTCTCTTTTTTATTGAAGAAGATGATGACTATGATGAGCCTCCACAGTGCAGGGCGGGACAAGATATTGTGCTGCAGTCACCTGTCGACTGGGTGCTTTTGGATGGCCGAGAAAGTTCAGATGACCGTGGAATTGTGCAGTACAAGTGGACGCTGCTGCAAGGTGACTCATCAGTTGAACTGAAGGTACACGTGCAATGTCGCACATGGCCACTTACTTGCAGATTGTTGTGTTTATACAGTTTTAAATGTAGAGCTAAAAAGATTAAAAGTATTTGAATGGATATGGCTACCAGGAACCAAAGTTGGGATGACTGTACAACTTGAGCATTTATTTCATAGAAATATAGAGCAGCACAGATTGGAAGGGACCTCAAAAGATCATCTGGTCCAACTTTTTGTGGGACAAGGAGCCTAAATGAGCTTATCTCATCTGTCCAATCACATCTTGAAAACCTCCAGTGATGGGGACTATACCATGTCCCTGGGGAGTTTGTTCCAGTGACTATTTCTAGCAGTTGGTACAATTCATCTCTATCCAGGATGGCAAGAGACACTCACCAGTAAACAAGTAATGCTAATACTCTCTTTCAGCTCTGCTGTCTTTTGCCATTGTTTGTGTTCACCACACTTGTTTTTTGGCTTCTGTGATCCAGGTTAGACAGCTCAGGAATTCAATTACTAAAAATAAGAAGGAATTTTCACCAGCATTTTTCTGTCAATGCTTATGGAGAAACTATAAAGAAATGTGTGTGGTGTAGACCTTACGAGATACTTATCATGAGATACTGTTTTATTATATCCGTACGATTTCTGCTGCAATTTGGTTTTAACTTAAAATTAACCACCCAGAGAGGGATTCTTCATCCTACCCTTCTTTGTGAATGCTCTAGGAGCAGCAGAAAATGAAAGGAAAAATGTCTCAAACCCATAGAATATACTCATTGTCTGTTCACAGCCCACAATGTTCAGGGCACACTGGGAACTCCACCTAGAGTGGGAGGGACATGTAAAGGGGAGAAGGTGTGGACCATAGACCTTACTGTTGCTGAGATGCTGCCAATGGAAGAATTTAAACAGGGCGGGATCAGCAACAAGAGGCCATGTGTGCCAGTGCCACCATGAGCAGTACCTGACAGTTACTGCTTATGTCTGTTCAGCTCAGTAATGTCAAGGACGAAATACCACTATCAGCAAAGTTACTCAAGATGTTTAATGATGGAACAAACTAGAGTTCTGCCTAACACAGAGCTACCTAAATTCATTGAAACCTAAAATTGTCATCCATGGAAAAACCCAACTGGTTATTCCTTAGTCTCCTGGAGGGTAATGTATAGGTAATTGAAGATCACTGTGCCACAGGAAACGTGCTGCTGGATGAACCCAGAGAAGACAGTTGGGTGTCTCTGGTGAATAGTTACCAAAGTTTATGCACAAGTAACTCTTTATGAATATACTGCTCATAGAAAACACACCAGGGCTATTCAAAAGTATTATTTAAGGCAGTACTGCATCTTTTGAAAGTTCCATCTTCTATTGAAAGATCCACCTCACTGGAAGGGTGACTACAGTCAGCCAGTTCTGAATGGCTTGAGCCTGTATTGCAGTTTGAAACTGTCATGCCAAAGACTCCTGTGAATTTGTTTATCTTCATTTATTATTTTATTGGCTTGAAAATTAGAAAGTCAAAAGGCTTTGACAAGGGGTGTGAACAGCATAATACATGGAAGAGACTTGAATGAAGCTTTAAGAGTTGTTGCTAGATATCATCTGAATAAAATTAACATTTTATTATCTAACATTTTATTAATCTGACCCTTTGGAGCACTATTTTCTGTAAATACTCTTCAAATTAATCTGTGAAGTAGTAATATATCTAGAGTAAGACTAAAATTAAAAGTTAATTAAAGAAGTTAAAGTTCCCATTTTTACTCGAAGTCACTCCATAAAAGACAAGTCTTACATCCACTTAAACTTGCTAAGTTCACATTAATCTTGGTGATTTCTTTATATTTGATAATGAAAACAAATTTGACACACAGTTATACTTAAAGAAATACTTTTCTCTTGTTTTCAAATGAGCAGAGGTGTCTCCTACAGATACGTTGAATTAATAATCGTGTTTTTCTTACAATCTTCAGTTGCTGTCTTTTATGCTCTGTTTGCTGTCCTGAAGTTACTGAATTTCATGTCATTTATTCTTAGAAAATGATACATGAATCTGTAGCTACAAAGGAGAATGGGACTGTGTTTAAATAAGATAAAAGGCAGCTGTTGCATTTCACTTACGTACCAGAGAATAAGTAGAAGGCAGAGGAGGGGGAAGGGTTGCTATATTGTAGAAGGAAGTCAGTGGAATTTTTTTTTTCTATTGTGATTGATTATTTCTTCTTAGATAATTTACTTCTCAGCTTGTTACCCACATGCTGTAGCTGCAAAGCTCCATGATACTTAGGGCAGTTATGGGTTGTTTTTCTTAAAATATTGATAATCTGGAAATTTACTGCCCAGTTTGAGCCAAAGTTTGTAAGAAAGTAGGTACAGTTGGGCATTCTTCGGGGCAGGATGGAGATAAAAAGGAAAGCACAGAAGTTGACAGGAGGCAAGCCATGGAAGTTCAGCATGCACCATGGAAAAAGTCCAGCAATTTTTAAAAGCTGTATATGACTACATCAAATATCATACTGGACAGAGGTGGGCAGTCTTATTAATTAAGCAATGCTATCAGTCACCTTACCATAAATCAATATATTGCAAAAGTAGCTTCTGTGGATACATATATATTGCCTACAGACTTAACTCAATAGGGAGCAAAATACTGTAATATTTTAGTGCCTACCCACTCGAATTACATTGCTAATTAGTAAAAAATTGAGTGAAATGTATCTTTCCATTTATTCTCTGGTGCTAAGATCCACAGCTCCAGGTAACACATTACATGTTGATAGATATGCTTGAGTGGGCTGTCTTAAGAGAAGTATTTAATCTGCTTGGAAAGGATTGTACAGAAATGAGCTCCCTCTTCCTAGAAGTTTATGAATGGATCCTTTGTAACAATATGGGTTTTTTTCACTGTATTTCTTTAATCAGGTACCACAACCAGGAACACTGAAACTGTCTCACATTCAGGAAGGCAGGTATATTTTCCAGCTAACTGTGACAGACACTGCAGGTCAGCGGAGCTCTGACAACATCTCTGTGACTGTTCTGCCTATGGTTCATTCTGCAGTAGGTGAGAAAATCACTGGAGTCATTGCCTGTGTGAGACCCAGGGTATGGTATTCAGAGCAAGGGTCTTGATCAAGGCAGAAATACTCTTCTCCATTTCTAATGTTTTATTTTGCCCTTACTCATTTCATAGTGATGTCTCTGAATGGCTGTTTCAAAGTGAGGAAGAAAGCAAGCATGATTTGTTTGTTAGAGCAATAATACTTGCAAGCATTTGAATGTTCATCATTATATTGTTAATAAGCATGCAGGGTTGGAAAATGAAATGCTGCTATATGTATCAGGCACATCATAACAGTTCATTGTATAGTCATAGTCATACAGTGTGTGCAACATGATGGGGTTTGTGCTGTAGGGAAGACCCAGTTAAAATCAGTTAATAGTTAGACTATTAATAATATTGACCTGCATCTGTAGTCTAAAAGATAGGAAGGTTTCTTGTGTTCATGCATTTAAGCTTTTTTAGTAATGATTGTTATCAAAGCCTTAAGTTACTGGGGAAACTGAAACTGGAGTTGACCTATCATTTTTAAACTCTGATCTCAAGAAACATGTAAAAAGCATATTGTCAATTCTGCACTCTTTAATAACTTCTAATGACCTTGTAATTAGCAAGTCGCTGATACAGCCCTGCTGCTCTGGCACAAAGTAAAAATTAAATAGCATCGTCTTTATGTTCAGCTGAACCAGTGAAAACTTTGCACTATTGTCATCTCTCTATGTGGGAGGGTAGCCCCCGTGGCAAGAAATTGGTATTACAAAAAACAATTATGAGTCTGCTTAATAATGCCTGTATTCCAGTAATGGATGATAGAATTGTATTCTTTAATGTTTCAGCTAAAGCAGCCAGAGAGGTTTGCTGGTTTATTTATTTGCTGCTGTGGGTATCTGTGGTATCCCTTGGATGGAGAACATTGAGGATTTGCTGCCTTTTTTCTTTTTCTAATTCCCTGAGTACATTTGCAATTCAAGTGCTACTGCTGTAGTTAAACCAGTGCATGGTGCCTTAATGCATGCAAGACCTGTGCTATTATTAGTCCTGAATTTTAGGAGATGCATTTTCTAAGTATGATTTTTAGGGGGTTTAAGCAGTCGCCTGTGTGTCTGCCATACTTCCCTTAGCATCATGTGGCTTTTTGGTACATAGCAGGAAAACAGCCAAAGGCTGTGACTTACACAAATCAATTTGCTGTTACAACATTAAACAAACACTGAGTTTGATATAAAGCAATGAACTACACTGTTGTTGGAAAGACAAAAAGCACGGATGTGAATACTTGGTAATTACAAGGTCAGAATGGGTTTCAGGAGAGCTTTGAGAATGCAAAATGAAATGTCTAGGGACACTCTCCATTTCCAGGGGAATGTAAATACTAAAGCAGGCAGCAATCAGTTCTTGCTGGTGTAGGTCACTTGTGAGACCTTGTGCTTAGTCCTGTTCTTGCATGTGCTGTATTGAAGTTGATGGATTGCTGATGTAAATAAATGATGAGCATTCTTGTAATATTTTAATAAGGTTGCAGACAACAGGCCATTTAAGATCCCACACAGTCCATAAGTATGCATTCAAAATAACATACTGTCAGAAATAGAGAATTCTTATGTAGTACAAATTATGTGTTGGAGAGATGCAGTTACAGTATTGGAAGTTTAATTTTTCATTTTCAGGACTGTCCTGGATTTTTTAAGCCCGGGATCCTTTCAGATTAGGCCAGCAGATTTTGTAGTGCTGTACAAGGTGTAAGGTGCAACAGCCTCCAGGTTGAGCATTCCTGTAGCAAAGAGATTGCCACAGTAGTGATGAGGGTACCAGGAACACCTCCCTGTTAGCTATATCAGCTTCTGTGTCCATAGCTGAGCCTGGCCTTTTCTTCAAACTTTCTGCTTTGTTCTCGTTCCTTCTTGACATATTGTGGTTTTGCTTTTTCCTTAGTGCTGAAGATTTTAGTATTGACTCAATATTTACTGCTTGGATTTCTCTTTTGGTCATTTGTGAATTGTTTCTCAACAGCCTGTGTCGGCGTCTGCTCTCGCTACCAGTTTATCTGCGATGATGGCTGCTGTATTGACATCACATTTGCTTGTGATGGCGTGAGACAATGCCCTGATGGATCAGATGAAACGTTCTGCCAGAACTGTAAGTACCAGGACACAGTGCAGACTGTGAAAGTAATCACAGTCTGAATGACCAAAGTGGGCATGATGCCCCTTCTCTTGCCTCTCTCCCTGTGAGCAAGCAGCTTGCCCCCACCATAGCGCGTTTGACTGGAAGTGGCACATGGGAAGGTTTAATGTCTGCATACCACAGATGCTCAAACTCCCTTTTTTTCAAAGCATATCAAAACTATCAGATGTCTCCAAGTGACAGATTATGTGTAAAGAGTTCTCAGTATCTAAAAGATCACTTTTCTACTTGCAAGATGAGTCTGGAAACAAGGACCCTGGTCTTGATCTGGAAGGGTGTCTCAGAGGTACACTTAAAATGCAGTTACACACCTTGCAAGAATCTGAAACACTGGAAATGTGTGTAGGAGAACCAGTTGATTCACCATCACTCTGTTGCTTTCATTAGTCACCTTCGATATGTGCCCATGCTCAAGTGAGTGAAGGAGAATCACCAGAGGGTGAATTGGCACGATGCCTAACCACTCTTTCATTGGTATTTCAGTTTTCTCTATAAAGGTCATGAGTATACTCTTACTGGGTCTTACTTGCTTTGTATCCAGAACTCACGTTTCATCATATGTCTGAACCTGAGGAAGTTGTTTAGCCTGCCTAAAGGCCCACATTGGAGGGTCTTCCATCAGCACACTCCCATTCCCTTTAATGCTGTACAAAAATTACAGTGTTTATTTCTGTTAACACAGTCGGTCCAGGTCGGAAGACGGTGACACATGCAGCTCTTGGCACTACCCAGCAAAGGACTGTAGGCCTGAGTGAAAACACAGATGAAAACTTCTCTGCAGAAAATACCCTGAAAGCCACTGCCAGAAATCAGCCGCTGCTCTCAGTGGATGCAGACCTGTCTAACCAAACGCTTCCTCAGGGACCAAAGAAACAAATCAGTGGATTTATGCCAGGTAAAAATTGAAACAAATCCATTTCAATAAATCATTCTCTTTAAAGAAAGAAAATGCCTTTCACCTTAAATTTATTTAAATTGTCTTTTGGTGCCTGGCTACAAGTAAAAATTTGCAAATGTAAAAAATAAAAAAGAAACTTGTAATATTTAACTTACAAGTAGGTATTGCTTTATAATTGTTAAGTCTGGTTCTTACCAGGTGCAAAAAGAAAGTTAAAATGTCAAAATGCTAGGAAAAGAATACAGTCTAAGGAACAAAATGTGCTTTGAGCTAAATACAAATTCTGCCACAGGTTCAGCTCTGTAAGCTGATGTGTAGTGGCTCTTTAAATCTCTAGTGGAGTACCTTCAGGAGGACATAACTAAGTACTGTTCAACTTGACTGAGAGTAAATGCTTTTCTCCTGGTGGTCACTAATGGGTATTTTTTTTCCCTATGAAGTAATACCTTGATTCTTATGGGCACTTTTTTTCTGAAGTGTCTCCAGGGCAGCAGAAATCATCACTATAGAGAAGGCTCAGTCTTTGGTATTGAGCAACACCAGGTCCCCAGTAGTATACTCCATAGTGGCTGCAAGCCTGTTGTCAGTCAGTGTGTAGGGATGTTACAGGCAGAGTCACCAACCCTTGCCTTGGTAAAGCTCCAGAGGCTGCAATTAAATTGATGTGCCTTTTAAGGTTCCTGCTGGTGAATTCAGATTATCTGAAATGGCAATTGAATGAAAGCAAAACTGTGTGCACAGAGACCAGAATGAGTACAAGACCTCCCACTTTTATTTCTTTGTGTTTTAGACTGATGCTTGCCCATCAAGATGCAGCTATTTATAAACAGCTTTATTTCTTGTTGCAACAGAGCAGTGCTCAGTGCCCTCTGCTGCTGACTCCTGCAAAGGGCATTTCCCTGGTTGGCACTGATGTTTCTTCAGATACTTGTACTTCATCTGTGGAGACTGCAAAGGGAGGGGAAAAAATGTTCTTCAGGAATTTGACTACCTCAGTGAATGTGTAGGAACTGACAGCAGAATCCTCTCTCAGATGTTTCCCCCTTTTGTGGCAGTGTAGATGACCGTGATGCTCCATATTGCAATGACTTAAATTTCTGAAGTCTGTCCCAAACCCTTCTCACTTGCATAGTCCTGAGTGACACCTCATAGGTGGCCACCTGAACTTAACCTCAAATTGCCAAAGGGAAGTGCAGGCTCCAATGGAAAGTCAGCTGCTAAGTAGGTCTCCAAAACCACTGGACTTGTGAATCCAGACATAAACCCAGAATTGAAGTCACCATCCTCAGCAGCCTATAATCAGAGGTTATAATTGGAAGTGCATGTATAAGCATGGCACTTTTGCACAGTCATTTTCTGTGTTTACCCATTGCACAGTAACTTGCAACATTTTTGCTCCCAAGGTAGCCTTCTGCATAGCAGTAGAGAATAAAATAAAAAAATTATGATAAAAGTAAAAAGAAGGTGATAGGGCTTCAGTGATTAGTGTTACCAGAAGCTGTTGTAATCTTTTTAATTTTCAATGGGCAGCATTTACAGCTGACCATGTCTGGTTTTAATTCTTGTGGGTTTAATATTGACAAGGCTCTTTTGACAAGGCTCAGTCAGAATTTAATTTCAGTTAAATGATACTTAAGGACCCAGTCCTTACTGACCCAAGAGCCCAATGTTTTCAACCAGAGAAGCAGAAAACAGCTCAGTGAGTTTCTAAATGGCTGATGGATCAGTTCCAAAGAGGGTTCATGTGGTGGGACACAAAGAGGTGCTAGGTACTCAGGTCCAAAGGGCAGCTGTCAGAATCTGCTCTGAGTTCCTGTCTTCTCATGTGGACACTTAAACTCCATAGGAGTCACGTGCTGTACATTAGTGATTCCCAGAGCTACAGAGAGTTTCAAGTCCTGCCTCACTGGCAAGCACCACAGTCTTTATGGAGTTGAGGAGACGGACATCTAACCTATGCCTAAAAATGCACACAGATTAGATTCATTCCTAAAAATGCACACATTAATTTGATTTCTTTCTGTCACTGCCATCTCAAGATTACAGAGCAAATCTAATAATTAGGTGCTACAAAAATGAGAGACGCAGAAACACTGTGAGCAGCTCCGTGAAACCCATCTGGAAAAGTGTTCAGGAGGGCAATAATTGCTAGGTGCATTTTTGCAGCATGGTTAAGTAGCACTGGACAGAAATCATACCAGCAGCCTCAAAAGTTCAGCAGTTCCACTGGCAGAAATCCTGTTGTGGGATGGACTGTCTCCTGAGACAGTGCTGGACCCACTTGTGAAGGGCAGAACCTGTCCCTCTGAGCCCCACTGTAAAGGTCTTTGTTGGACCAAGACAATAATATTGCTTGTTGGCCTAGAGTTGACTTTGCAGGCATCCAGGCTCTTGGTATAGTATTATAAATAAATGAGAAAAACAGAAACTTTAGTGAATTTTATCAACATGATGAAAAGCTGTCTACTTAAGATATATATGAAGGGATATGGCTTTACAGCAGCAGTACAGGTTTCAGCTTTTCACTTGAGACCACTCCATTCAGGGCTACATTTGTCTTATTTCTCAGTTGATATTTGTAGAACATCATGGAATTGCAAACCAGGAAGGTAAATGTGATAATTCTTAGATCCAGTGACTGCAAGGCAGAACAAAAGAGAAGGTGTTAAGGGTGATTTACTTACTGGAGACAGCACATAGCACATTTTAGGTGGCTGCCAGACATGATGCTTCATACGGGAGCTTTTAGCTGACTTTTCAAGAGCAGTAGTTTTTCCCAAGAAGTTGCAGGACTGGGGAGTTGCTTTCTTTTCTTTTTTACATTTCTTTTTATTACAGTGGTGGTTACAGTACCAATAAAGACAGGTGCTTTTTTCTACTTACCTCCCCATAAGCATCTTTCATCACTTAAGAATCCAATAAAGTTGTCCAATAAAGGGGCTTCTTGTTAGAAACCACCATATAAATCTTGTCTCCATTTTAAAAGGAGCTGGGCTAAGCTGTAATGTTTTGGGCTGTGGGATAGTTCCTCACAGCAGGCATATGAGCTTTCTGCCTCTGAGGGAAATACTAGGGGAAATTTGTCCCAGAATCCATTTTCTCCTAATAGTTTCTCTGTTCCAAATTTCTCTTAGCCCGCTTTCTTTAATCCAGTAGCCCTCATGTTTGGCTCTGACTTGATACAAGCTTTTTAAGGATTTATGGTAAAGTATGAAAATGTGAAAATATGCCAGTGCAAGTTAAGGCCTGTTTAAAGCTTCTACTTGACCTAGCAGGGGATCTATTCACAGTAAAGAGAAAGAAAGAAATTTAAAAAAACCCACAAAACAAAACAAACCCCAGAAGTCATTAGTTGTTGACAATGGGTGAATCTTGTTCTGCGCTCCTGTCTTTGCAGTGGGATTCCTCTGCAGCAGGGTTAATCTGGGGGAACACCAAGTCCAACTTAGAGATACCCTCCTCAGGCACTCAGGACATGGAGTCTTCTGCAACAGACTCATGGCTTACTTTTGCCCAAGCTGGAAGGCTAAATGTTTTAGTTGGTAGTTGGGAGCAGATTCAGGAAGAGGCATTTGACATCAATAAAGGAGTCCTTTCCCTGGGCAGACATACCTCCATAGTGACATAACCCAGAGTGCATCTCCTCCAGAGGCCAGCACAGCATTTCTGCGTGGCTGCCTCCAAAATGCCCCGGTGTCCTTTTCCAGGGAGGCTCTCGAGGCCAGCCACATATCCTGGCACTGCTGCACTTGGAAATGAATACGGCAAACGTACAGTTGCCACAAAGCACACCAGAGTCAGCGATGGGCTGGTTTCTAAGCAGCCATAGCCTGTCCAGCAAATGCAGTCATGCAGATGAGTTGAATTCACAAGCAGCCTGAAGATTTGCACTCCCCAGCACCGCCAGCTCAAGTGTATAAATCACTGTAACAGCTTTGCATTCCCCTGGCACGGGATCTCTGCCCACACCAGCTGTTGTGCAGTCCTGTTCAGGGCTGGAATTACAATGTTTGACCGAGTGCCCAAGGCTTAGTCATGTTTTTGCTGCGGAGACATCGAGAGCAGTAGTCATAACTTAGATCTCTAATTTAGGGTAACTGGAAAGGACCATAAATTGCAATTTCATAGTCACAGACTAGAAAATGAAGAGGAAGAACTCACATAACATTATTTATGTCAGGCTTCTAAACCTGTTTGGGGAAATCTTTTGTTTTCTAGTTGATAACAGATAAGATGTTGAGCAGTATTGACTCTGATAGCCCCTCTAGTCCTGTAAGAACAGTCACGAGTCTTAAAACCATATAAACTTTACTGAAACAATTCTGTTACTCTTCTACCCTTCCAAAATTTTCCTGCTTAACATCTCTCCAATTCAGATACATTTGCCAAATGTCTTTACAAGCAGTTGACTTAAATATTCCTTTTACTCAAATGGCAGGGAAAGAAATTCTTAAAATGGGCATTCAGATCTAGCCTTGCCATACAGGCTGGAGGATCTCTAAGCAGAGACAACATCTTTTGGGTATTTCCAAAATAAAAATAGTCCTTTAATTTAATTTAGGGAAGACAGAAGCAGAGAACAGCTGCTGGTTTTGGTCTCAGTTACATTCAGGTTATTTTTCACAGCTCTGATACCATACAGGTTCCATAAAGCCAGTACCATTTACGCTAAGGATTTCCTTAAGTCCTCTTCATGTGCCAGTACAACTCGAAGAGCCCAAACGAGAAGGAACGCTGCAGCTTGTTCCTAAGGCATTTCTTAGCAAGTGAAGTTCATGTTCACGTGCCCCTTGCCATAATGGCAGGGCAATAAAGCCAGAGCCCAGGAGGCTGTGTTGTGCCCTAGAGCAGGGACATCAGCACTAACCTCACGCCAGTATTGATAAAGCAATTTCAGTTTTAATTAATGGATGTGTGTACTGGCTGCTGCCACTGACAGGAACATGTACTGCAGCTCTTCAGAGCTGGTGCTGGGTGGGAGTTACACACAGCACATGTTCCAAGTTAATTGACTTAAAACACTTCCTTACCACCCACCGCTATATGTAATTGCAGTTACAACATTTCCCATTTTACAGATCTTGTAGCATAGTGTGTTTCCACTGGCATTGTCACAATTCCGAGGGCTGCCAGCAAATGCATCACAGCGCAGTCAAAGTGCCCTTCAATATTTATCAGTAAAAACCAAGTAACAGTCATTACGTTTTAAAACACAGGCTATTTCTGATATTTGCAAGGGTGTGTAGGTGGATTAAGCTGTTGCTTTTGCACTACGTGGCACCATAGCTATGGGGCTTCAGTGAGAGGGCAGGAGGAGAGTGGCCCAGCTGAGTTACTCTTTGCTCCTATGAAGCAGAACTGCAGTCATCTGCACTCCCAAGATGAATGCTTCCTGGCAGCAAAGTATGCGTTGTTGCTTCTTGTGCAGTTACCGTGCTCTGCTCTACCTTCTGCACTACACAAAGCTGAAGTACCTCCAAGTCATCCTCTCTGAAACATTTTCCCCCCGTATTTTTGTCTCCCAAGTACATAAGTTCTACATCTATATGTATCAGGTAACGGGCAAAATTACAGTAATTTGTGTGGCCAGTGAATGATTGTGTTTCCTGCTTTACAAGTACCAAGGGTGGAGATCAACAGAACTTCAGCAAGCTTCATTTTCACCTACATGCAACTGCTTTAGTAATGTTTTAGCTCATACTGGTCTATACCCCATTACAGTAGTTTGTAAAGGAGAATCTGTATCCATCATTTTTTCAGTAGAAAATGACCCACTTGGGTTTGGTTGAGTTGCATTGTGGCTTGTGATTCAAAATAGAATTTACATTTTAGCTTTAGTTTCACATTATTGCAAAAATTCAGGTTTTACAACACAAGTTCTTAAACTGGTGTTTTGGTTTTTTTCTCCTGAATTGAAGTGCTTTCACATTATTTAAGTCTAGTGTCCTGTGGATAAGACTTTGCAAGTCACTGAACTGCAATACTCATTTCTCTTGCTTGCTTTTGTGCAGATAACAGTTCCTCAGGGAAAAGAACAGATGATAAAAATGGGAATGGCATAATGGTGCCAAAGAGAGATCAGCTTGGAGGTGGCCGTCCAGTCCCAGAAACAGGTAAGACTTAACCATGTAAATTCTTTTTGAATTACTTTTTTTTTTTTCAGTTAGGTGCTGTAGATCCAGATACTGTAGTCGAGAATTGAATAATGCACTTCCGTATTCTGAACTGCTCCTAATTTTTATGATCATACAGTTTAGTTCTTCAACATGAGTTGCTTGAAGTATTAGGACCTAAGTGACAGACTAGCTATATTTTTAAAGCAAAATTTCGGGTTTTCTTTACTGAATTTGTCATGGTAGTAAATAAAGTGCAGTTTCTCTTGACCTCCTTGTAGGTGCTGTGTTACCCTTAGCCTTAGGCTTGGCCATCACTGCTTTACTGCTGCTTATGGTTGCTTGCAGACTGCGTTTAGTGAGACAGAAGCTTAAAAAAGCTCGACCTATTACATCTGAAGAGTCTGATTACCTCATCAATGGGATGTATCTCTAAAGATTGGATTTAGGTCAGTTCTTCTCTCACATTTCTCCTGTGTTCATGAACCTCTGCCTCTATAAAAGGACCAAAACTTTTAGTGAAGTGTAAAAGCCTACAAGACGAGGAACACGTTCTTCCCCTTCGGTCATAAAATAAAAAAGTGGGTAGATGCCCTTGCTCAGAAAATAAGCATTCAGGCTCCAGAGAGTAGCTCTGCTTGGCTCTTATGCAGAAGACACTGCAAGGTGGGGACACCCCAGACTGGATGGGGGGTGCTCTTACCCTCCCTGCAGCAGCTGAGGTCCCAGCTGCAGCAGAGCATGCCCCAGAGCCGGGGCAGTGGAGCAGCCCGGGCCCAGCAGCCCCAGCTGTACTGGCCGAGGCGTAGAGGGGAGCCTGTGCTACCCTGCTCTTCTCAGCACTGCCACCGCTCTGGGGATCGGAAACACTCCAGGCTAACATGTTACTTCACTGTCCAGCAGAGACTGATTTGTGTACTTTCCACCTGCTGCACTGGGAGTATTTTCATTATAGAGTTTGTCTTGCTTTGTTAATGAAAAGCAATTGCTATTCTAAGCACCAGCTTTTGTAACAAAATTTGGGATTTAAGGAACAAAGCATCTTTTTTTTTTTCATTCGTAGTTTAAACCTCTGTGCAGCTAACAGAGTCCTGCTTACTAAATGCTAAAATGAAAACACCAGAAGTCCTCGGCAGATGAGTTTGGACTTAGCAGTGCTAGACAGCAGTCATGTGCGATCCCAGAGCTACGCCTCTCCCCAGAGCTCAGGGTTTGTTCAGCCTTTTCCACCTTCCACAGCATGAGAGAGCAGCACGCAGCGGCTTTTACCTGAGATGCCAGAGCATAGGATTCCTCCTGGTTATCCTGTAGCTCCCTGCAAAGCTTGAGAGCTTTGGTGACCTGCCCTCACCCCAGCAAAATTCTCATAGAATTAGAGCAAGTAATTGATATGTGTGAGTGAATTTCAGATGTGTTAACAGTAAAATGTGTACAGTACATGTTATATATACATATATACAAACACACACCCCATGCTGTCTTTCTTGTTTGACTGTCCAAGGATGTCACATTCATCATGGGTCCAAATAAAAACAGAGGCAAATGAGGCATGCATTGTTTTGTATGTCGTCTTTTGTACTTCTCTACCTTCGAGTCAGCAAGATTATTGCCATGGTATACAAATAGTTCTTCAAGTTGCTCATTCTTGATTACTTTATGTAAAATAGCTCTAATAAACCTATTTTATTCTTATATTTCTTGCATTGCCTTTATTTTCAGTTACCAGCTACATTTTGTATTACAAGACCATAGGATGAGAGCTGACAGAAGTACATTTCTCCCTTCCGTGAAACAGCCTTAAAAGAAGCTGGAACGTGTATGGTGGGGGAGTTGTTGAGGTATTTTGTAGGAAGACTGAGAAGATCATGGCATCTACCTCCATGACCTGTCTCTGGAGCAGTACTTGACCAGAGCAGGACGGCAGGCAGAGATGGGGCTGTGCCTGCCTCTGAGGGAGTCTCATTGCCACTGCTGCTTGCACAGAGCAAGGGGTTTTAATTAAATATCTAATTTTCCCGCACCATCTCACCATAGCGGCAAGAAAAGTGGTTTTTCTCACAGTGCTGCTATTCCAGAAACCCATCACTCTGGCACACAGCCAGCAGGAGAACAAAAGGTCTGGTTTTGTTCTGTGCAGGACAACAGCAAGATCCCAAATGGAGCACAAGCCAGCCACTACAGCCCTGGTGCGAGGAGCTGCTCAGCCTTCCAGTTGCTTTACCCAACAGCAGCTTTCGTTGCTGTGCTGCCACAAGTAGAATCAACCTTCATGAATTTCATGTATGACAGCCAAGAATGAACACCTCCAAGCAGGGGTGGAGCGAGAGCAGCAGGCAGGGCACAGGAGCTTAGCTATCGTGTTAGAGTTGCCACAGTCTTCCCAGGGACTCTTCTTTCTGGGAGGGGAGATAGTGCCAGTTGCTGCTGTGTAAACCACCAGCCTCAGGTCTGTTACTTCTCAGGTAATTGCAGACTCCACAGGCTGACTGAAATAAAAGGTTATACCTTACCAGAAAGCCTGGGCTTTGTCAGCTGGATGAAGAGCAAGGTAAAAATCAGCAAAATAACAGATCAGTTTGAAAGCTCCTGCAATTAATACACACTGGTTTTGATAATGTGCTCTCATTTAATAGCTTTCATGCTGTTTGACTTTAAAGAAATGATCCTGAACACACAAGCCAGAGCACATCGGAGCACTAGCAGAAACAGCTGTAGCAAGACACCCTTGACATGCAGGGGGTGCTGCTTCTCTTCTCCCCAGATTGCTCCCAGCCGTTACCTTCTCCTGACATCACTTCTGTAGCCCCTTCTCAGCAGCTCCCAGGGTTGGGGCTGCTCACTCTCTGATCACGAAGGAGTGCTCTGAGCAGGCACTGCTTCTGCCCCATCTTCATGGCTGCATTGCTAACTGCTTTCATGGCTTCCCATGCAAACTTCTGGAGTTAGGGAGTTTTATACAGTGTTTATACTGCAGCAGCAGTCAGATATTCTGCGTGGAAATCATCACTCTTTGAGGTCTGTCAGATCTTGTTTTCCTCTCCTCAACTCTGACATGTGTCTATCCACACATCTGGGAATAAGCTCAGCCCACCTGTTTTTACTTACCAGCATGCTGTAGACAGATGAGCAGAGAACACTGCTCCCACAGCAACACAGCATACTGTGTTACCTGCAGTAGTACCTGTGGACATCGCTCCTCTGTGTTTTAGGAGAGGTCATTACAATTTGTTTTGTTAGTGTATTTTGATGTTAATCAAGATACATATTTCAGTGAGATTGCTTTTTGTATTTTCAGTCATTTTGTCCTTCAGACCAACTTATGTACACTTAAGGGTACAAATTATTTCAAAGTAACAGGCAATATTTAACTGAGCTTTTTTCTTCCATAACATGAGTTGCTTGCTGTCCACTTTTGCAGAGGATCCTAGACCAAACACCTCCACTGTAGTCT